>PVIC010016984.1:0-33281 GCA_004025085.1 Thryonomys swinderianus
GAACTCAGCAATCCTCCTGCCCCTGCCACCCCAGTGCTGGGATTACAGTTGTGAGCCACCATGCCTGGCTCTTTTTATTTCTTATTATTACCTTTTTACATGGTACTGTGTTAAATAGAAGTGTTAAGATTTGATGTCCTTGCTTTGTAGGGAAAACATTCAGGTATACAGTTTCATGTGATATTAACTGTAGATAGGTTTCTTGTTTTAAAAAAAATAAATGTTTGGAAGTTCTGTCTTTTTAATATCAGTTCTATAGCCTGACTTTTTTTTTTTTTTTTTTCTGGCAGTACTGGGATTGAACTCGGGCCCTTGATTTTTTTTAAAAGACAGGATCTCGCTGGGCGTGGTGGCTCACATTTGTAATCCCAGCACTAGGGAGGAAGAGATAGGAGGATTGCTGAGTTCGAGGTTTGCCTGGGCTACATAGTGAGCTCAGGGCCAGCCTGAACTACAAAGCGAGACCCTGTCTCAAAAAAAAAAAAAGACAGGATCTCGCTTTGTAGTATAGGCTGGCTGTGAGCTCTCTGTGCAGCCCAGGCCAAACCTCAGACACACTGCCTCTGCCTTCTGAATGCTGGGAATACAGGCGTAAGCCACCATACCTGGCATTGTGGTGTGTGGTACTGATTGCTGGTGGTTGTGAGTCATCACACCTGCCATTGTGCTATGTGGTTACCAGGGATTGAACTTGGGACCTTGTGCTTGCAATGCAGAAACTGGAACCACAGAGCTAAATACCTGGCCCTAGCCTAACCAATTTTTTGAAGTCCGTATTATGATTTTTTCTTACTTGGCAAATATGCCATTTGGACTTGAAATGTATGTGTTTTGTGTTGTTGGGCCCAGCATTCTATAAATACTTGATTTTTGTTTTGTTTTCTGTCATTGATTTCTGCTCTTTATTATTTTCTTCCTTTTACTTTAGGTTTGATTTCCTTTTATGTTTCTAGCTTCTTATGGTGCAAGTTTTAAGATTTGATTTTTGAGATTTTCATTCTTTTTAAAATAAGCATTAAAAAAAATAAAGTATCCATTTATAAAATAAAGTAAGCTGGGCCGGAGGGTTAGCTCTGTGGTTCCGGCGCCTGCCTTGCAAGTGCAAGGTCCTGAGTTCAGTCCCTGGTAACCACATACAATGCTGGGCATGGGGACTCACGCCCACCAGCAATCAATACCACAGTGCCGGGCTTGGTGGCTCACGCCTGCAGTCCCAGCACTTGGGAGGCAGAGGCAGGAGGACTGCTGAGTTCGAGACTTGCCTGGGCTACTTTGAACTCAGAGCCAGCCTGAACCACAAAGTGAGACCCTGTCTGAAAAAAAAATAAAGCAAGCATTTAATGCTACCTATTGCCCTGTAATCACACTTTTTTTTTTTGAGACAGGGTCTTGCTTTGTAGTTCAGGCTGGCTCTGAGCTCACTGTGTAGCCCAGGCAAGCCTCGAACTCAGCAATCCTCCTGTCTCTGCCTCTCGAGTGCTGGGATTACAGGCGTGAGCCACCACACCTGGTGTAATCACCACTTTTAAGTGTGAATTTATGTGAGAATGAATTATTATTATTATTATTATTTTTTAGACAGGGTCTCGCTTTGTAGTTCAGGCTGGCCCTGAGCTCACTATGTAGCCCAGGCAAGCCTGGAACGCAGCAATCCTCCTGTCCCTGCCTCCTGAGTGCTAGAATTACAGGCGTGAGCCATCAAGCCTGGTACTGTGGTATTGATTGCTGGTGGGCATGAGTCGCCACGCCCAGCATTGTATGTGGATAATGGGGTTCGAACTCAGGACCTTGAGCTTGTGAGGCAGGCACCCACTGGAACCACTGAGCTAAATCTCTGGCCTGTGAGAATGAATTTTAATATATTGTTTTTATTATTTTCATGCAGATATTTTTCTTTTTCCCTTGTGGTTTTTTTTTTGACCCATAGGTCATTTAGAACTGAGTTGTTTAATTTTCAAGCATTTGGGGATTTTTCCATTATCATCTTGTTACTTACTGACTTGTGACTGATCTCTTATGATTATAATACAATATGCTCTGTGTGATTTTTAGTTATTTTAGCGCTTATGAAGTTCTCAGCCAGTGTGGATGGTTTTAGTCTAATGTCTGTGTGTGGTGGTGCACACCTGGAATCTCACCCCTCAGGAGGCCAAGGCAGGAGGAGTGCTGCAAGCTCATGGCTGGTTTGGGTTACCTAATGAGTTCAAGGCCACCCTGAACTAGAAGAGCAGGTCTCCAAAAAAACCTGAATAAATACATTCATGGGCTGGAGGGTTAGCTCAGTGGTTCCAGCGCCTGCCTCGCAAGCGCAAGGTCCTGAGTTCAGTCCCCGGTAACCACATACAATGCTGGGTGTGGAGACTCATGCCCACCAGCAATCAATACCACATACCACAGTACCGGGCGTGGTGGTCATGCCTGTAATCCCAGCACTCGAGAGGCAAAGACAGGAGGATTGCTGAGTTCGAAGCTTGCCTAGGCTACATAGTGAGCTCAGAGCCAGCCCGAACTACAAAGTGAGACCCTGTCTCAAAAAAAAAAAAAAAAATCATGAAACTTTTGGCAATCTAAGGTTAGTTGATGGTAAAATTAGGGAAATAATTGAGCTGCTAAGTAGTTTCCCTTCTTTCAGGTGAGAGATCAAGCTCAGCGGTGTTCTCGGGTTCTGCTGGATATTGAGGCTGGTGCTCCTGTTCTTCTAATCCCAGAAAGTTCCAGATCAAATAATCTGATTGTGGCAAATTTGGGGAAGTTGAAAGTCAAGAACAAGTTTCTCTTTGCTGGTTTTCCTGGAACCTTTTCCCTGCAGGATAAGGTGAGCACTCACTATCCATTCTCTTTTTCAGTTGAACTAGTGTTTGAACCTTGATCGAAGAATTCATGTGCTGCCAAAAGATGACCCGTAACTACTTACTTTTGTAAGATATGTTGCTTGAAGAATTATTTTTTGACATTTGAATTAACCTTTTAATTGAGAATAGTATTGTTATAACTTTTAAAATCTGTGCGTAGTGACTTGTAACAAACAAACCAAGGGAATCAGTCTTTTTTTCTACAGAAGCATTTCTCCTGTCATCACAGCTCCACAGTAAGCGGCTTATTTCAGAGGATATGGATTGATCTGTGGTTTAGCTGAAATCCGTTCAAAATATCCCAATAGTAAAGTCTAATTAGTGTCTTACTTTGCAATTTTAAATTTTTTTGGCAGTTACTTCTTATAATGTTTGGAAGTAATTAGGATGAAAATTGCTCATCAGGATGAAGATTGCCATCATTTTCATTTTACATTTCAGCAAAATAGAACTCTTTGAGGATAAACAGTCAAAATGGAAACAGTAAATCACAAAGTTGAGGAGACCTTGTGATGGTCTGATTAGCCCCCTGTACTCCTTTGGCACTGTGGAGGAAAAAGTGACATTTCTGCGATTGATAGTGTCATTCTTGGGATTTTTATCACCCCTTGCTTGCTTTCCAGAGCAGCTTTTTTAGTCTGTGCTTATTTAGTGCAAACTAATTATAGTGTTCCCGGAAAGCACTTATAAAGTTCCCAGCCAGTGTGCCTGTTTTTAGTCTAATGGCTAATAACACAGGGAGAGAGATTGCCTTTGAGATGTACATAAGACAAAAATAAGGAGAAGAAGCCGATAATTTGTTGATGTCTGTTATGCATCAGTTGGTGCTAAGTTCTTTTCATATAGAAAAAAAGCCAGTTTCCTCTGCTTGTGACACTGGTGACAGCAACTGTGGGTATTTTCCCCACACCAACCATACTTCAACTCTCTGTAGATACCAACTGGGTATCCTACTGATGCAGGAGAGCAAGGCCTTGCTCCCCACCTGAAATACGAGTTTGTGTTCTCTAAAAATTGAAGAATGAGTTTTAGGAACAATGGAGGTTTGAATAGGGAAATTTTATTAAGAGAGAAAGCTTCTGTCTTAAGAGAGACAGAGGGGGAACCCGGAAAGTGGGTAACCCAAGGATCGCTTCTTCCTGGGGAATTTTATAGACCAAAATCACAAGGTGGGTGTGTTCAAAAATAGGCCTACCATTAGCTCAGTGGTCCTGGCACTTGCTGAGTTCCACCCCCCCAACCACATAAAATGCTGGGCGTGGTGACTCACGCCCACCAGTAATCAATACCACATACCACAGTGCCAGGCGTGGTGGCTCACGCCTGTAATCCCAGCACTCGGGAGGCAGAGACAGGAGGATTGCTGAGTTCGAGGCTTGCCTGGGCTACATAGTGAGTTTAGGTCCAGCCTGAACTACAAATAGAGACCCTGTCTAAAAAAAAAAAAATAGGCCCACTAATGAGGAATCAAGCCCTAGAAGGTCTTTCCTGTCAGGAGACTCCTCCAGGTGTGTCAACACGGTCCTGGCTCATTATCTGGGGATTTTGTAATTACTACATTCTAAGGAGGGGCTGGATCCAGATCTTGATTTACCATCCTAGGAGGAAAATGAGCCCTGTAGTGTAATTTCTCATTGATGGTGTTGACCTTTAGAAAGATCCTCTTTTTTACAAGTATTTCAAAGGTGGGCCCTGTCTATCTGCCTACGTGTGTCTAGCTGGCTTTTCTACCTATAATACTACAATTCAGTGGTGACACTTACTTGGCACAGTTAGCACAGACCCCACTGAGACTCTTGACTCAGTCCCACAAGACTGTCCCTCCTCATACTCCTCCAATCACAAGCCCAGGCCTTCTGTACTTCTGGCCCTGGAGCTGTGAAGTAGGGGTTTTCACTACCCCTTCCTCATGTTCAGTAGTTGGCTGTAATGGTTCACAGAGCTCAGGGGAGACACATTTACTGGTTTGTTGTAGAGTGTCTAATAAAGGATACCAGTAAACAGCTAGATGAGTAGGTACATAGGGCAAGGTCTGGTAAGGTCCTGAGCACAGAAGCTTCCATCCCCACAAATTGGAGTATGCTGCCTTCCTGGTATGAGAATGTGTTTACCAACTTGTAGTGTGCTAAAGCCAGTCATTTACTATATTTAATGGAGGTTCCCTTGTGTAGGCATAACTGAAGAAGCCGTTCTTTTTTTTTTTTTTTTTTTTTTTGAGACAGGGTCTCACTTTGTAGTTCAGGCTGGCCCTGAGCTCACTATGTAGCCCAGACAAGCCTTGAACTCAGCAATCTTCCTGCTTCCTGAGTGCTCGGATTATAGGTGTGAGCCACCACAACTGGCACTGTGGTAAGTGGTACTGATTGCTGGTGGGCGTGAGTTACCATGCCCGGTATTGTTGTATGTGGTTATCTGATAGAACAAGGGACTTGCTCAGAGATCTTGCACTCTCTGAGCTCTCTGAGCTAAATCTCTGGTCCCTGAAGAAGAAGTCTTTAGCCATTGGTGATTGGAACTAATTTCTAGTCCCTCCCTTAGGCTTGGAGAGTATAATTGAAAGTTCTAACCTTGGAACAGCATAATAATTTTGTTTGTGATAAATCTGTATTTTGACACTACCCTGAGTTTTTAAGAGATCAATTATAGCCAGAATGGATAATCAAATTTAGTAATATTTTGTTTCTGTGCCATACCTAAGAAGGCAATGGATCAATTTTCTGTAGCTGGTATATCTATACAGACTAAGCATACTTTGAAGTTAGCCTTAGAAGAACTGCTAAAATATTTAGACATTTCTGCAAAAAGATTTCTATTTTGTTACGATAAGTAGTAACACAAAGTTTATAATGTTTTAATGAAAACATTTCCTTGTATTTGTTTTTGAGGATTTGATTTTAAGTGGCAGTGCATACAAGGATCACTTTTTCTTCAAGGTATTATGTGTTATTGTTGGGTCATTTTCTTTTTGCCTTCTGATTATTCTGAAAAACCTTATGGGATTCAGCAGTCAATTCACTTGTGTATGTTTTAAAAAAATGAGAAAATAAGCATTTATAATATTTTATTATTTGGGGGAAGCCTGCTTATTGTTTTTTGTTTTTGTTTTTTTTCCCTTTTGAGACAGGGTCTTACTTTGTAGTTCAGGCTGGCCCTGAACTCACTGTGTAGCTCAGACTAGCCCTGAACTCATGGCAATCTTCTTGCCTCTGCTTCCCAAGTGCTGGGATTATAGCTGTGAGCCACCATGCCTGGCATTGTGAAATGTAGTACCAGGGATTGAACCCGTGACCTTATGCTTGCCACACAGACATTGGAACCACTAAGCTAAATCCCTGCAGTTTTGTTTTTGTGAATTTCTTTGTATATAAAATGTTATTTTTAAGGCCCATTGAAAAGAATTTATTGTCCTTTTTTTAATCCCTAGTATTACTTTCTTAATTGTCTTAAGTCCTGGCATCCTAGAAAAACTGTGGTTATGTGCCAAGGGTTGTGCTGTAGAATTCCATAAGGGCTGTTTGGAGTGTGTCATTTGATAAATATTATAATAATGTAAATTTACGTGTAAAGTTTATCTCTCTACATGTACAGTCATATTTAACTGATCGGAGTTTTTGTGAGTGAATAGTAACTTTCTTTACCAGTGGTGGCTTTTGGGCACATGTGAGATTCCTAAAATACGCATTCCAGCAGTGAAGGATGGGAAGTGTTCCTCACCCCAACTTTGTAGAGAGGTTATTTTCCCCTACTTTCATGACTCCTGTATGTTTCAAATTGTTTTATATAAATCCATGTCTTAATAAGTACAGGTTTGAAGTTTTTGTATTTGCTTGCTTTTTATTTTTCTCAATCACAGCTTGTGCTTAAACCATAATTTCTAAGTCTGTCTTTCAAAGGCTTTGAGCTCATCTCTTGAAGCCATTGATTGACTTAAGCCAGCTACATAAAGGATGTGGAGATAAATCAAATGAAAGAGCAACATTCTCCAGAACTTAAACAAACTAAACAAAAGGGAAGGTATTAATGTTGAAATACTAAACAATAGCATTTATCTAGTAGTCTGCCTTGCAAAAAGTGCAGAAATATTTTCTTTTACTGTTACTTGTAATTACTACTGATGGTAACTATGAGATAGAACAGTAAACATCACAGTAGCCCTAGAAGGAGAGCCATTCTTCCTGCCCTTCCCGATTGAATGGACAGTGGCTAGCCAGGAACAGGTTAATGTTGCAGAAACTACCTGGGGATGTAGCTCTGAAGCTCACATAAGGAAATCAGGAAAGCTAAAAGACTGAGAATTAACTCATTATGGTGAAATAAGTTTTTTTTCCCTGTTAGCAATTGACTAAAACTGCTAAGTATGTAAGAAAAGAGTATAGCCTTTTCACAGTATTTATTTTATTCTGTATTAGCCTATCTTAACTTATAGCCAGAAACAATAGGAATGACTAAATTTTTTTGTATTCCATTTTTTTTGAGAGGGTTGTTGAGACAGGGTCTTGCTATATAGTCCACGCTGGCCTTGAACTCACTATGTAACCCAGATTGGCCTCAGACTTGCACTAATGCTTCTGACTCAGTTTCTTGAATACTGCAATTATAGGTATTGCACCTATATTGCCTGGGTCCATTTTGTTTTCATTTCCATAGTTAGGGAAATGACAACTGTAAACCTGTATGGGGAGACTTCTAAAAGTCTAGACACACAACCATAGGCCAATCGTATTGAAGTCATTTTGCCATTATGTGTGTTTTTTTTGTAATAAGGAGCTCCTCTACCCTGAAATCAACACTATGTCATATGGCTGACAGATTTGCTTTTGTTGAACTTGACCTAGATGAAACTACTTGAAGCATTTAACATCATGGGATTTGGTCTTGATTCAAAAGGTGATATATTCTTGCAATACTGGTATAGTTTTCAACAGGTATTGAGTTATCTGTAATATCTTTACTCATAATTACCTGTGGTGGGCAGTGCCATGACCCCATTATTATCTTATTTATAGGACTTGGGAGGCTGAGAGAAGTATGAAAAGTGTCTTAGAAGAGGGACAGAACTTCTGGAATGGTAGTAATACTGTTACCTCCACCTTTCACTTCTGCATTCAAGTTTTATTTTGTTCCTTCCAGGAGTCTGTGCCTTCAGCTTCCCCAGCGGGTACTCCCAAACACACTGTGAAGAAAATGACAAGCACAGAGGACCCAAAAGGATCTCATTCCCAGGAGCTGTTTGTGATGCCCCCTGCTGAAAAAGGCCTGGGCAGCCTGAAGAGTGAATCTGTGCCCAGTGCTTCCACCAGGCAGCAAGGGCAGCAAGCCACAGCACCTGTCAGCCATAGTCCCAGCAGTCTAGGTATAAGAGAACACACACATGTGTATGTACACATAGGAGAAAATTGCTTCGTAATGAAGATGGGAAACCCAAGAGGGAAATGCGTTGTGTTCCAGTTAGAGGCTAACAGGACATAGTATTTCTTTAGTGATGATTAGGTTTTGATGTTTGTGTAGAAGTCTTAAGGATCTTAGGTATACATTTAGCATCAGATGACTTTTAAAGTGGGGTTAAGTTAGGGAGACACTGTAAATAAGGAGATTTTATATTGTCTAGTGGGATTTTTTTTCTTATAAGTCAAAATCATTGCCATAACATAGTTGATTGACAGAGAGACAAAGACTAGGGAAGACTGCCATGACAGGCTGAAAAAAAAGTGGGGTGGGGCTGGAATTTCGGGTGTTGCTCAGTGGGATGCATTTACCTTGGAATTGCAACGTCCTACCTGGTTTAATCTCTAGTGTACTGTTTTATGAATTAGATAGTGACAGAAATATTGTAAAAACTCCATTTAAAACGACACAAACCACCCAGTTACTGGCGTTCTTCTCTAGAATGTAAGAATTAATCACTCTGAGGAAACGCTCCATTAGTACTTTCTAGTTGTTCAATGCCTTGTGGGTTGAGGATGTTTTGGGCAAGTGAGATGCTGCTTTTAAGGAGTTAGAGAAGAGTTAGCACCTGATGAGCCAGGAAGATCAACCCAGTGTGATTAGATTTGGAGAGGTGAAGGGCAAGTATGGGAGGAGGCTCTACATGACTTTTGTAAGGTACATTCAAGAAATAGTGAAATCTCTGTCTTCTTAGAGTTGAAACAAAATGGTTTATGTCTGTGTTGACCAAATGAAATGATCCCTTTTTTGGAGACGGTTTCATTAAGTAGCCCTGGCTGGCCTTGAACTCATAGTGATCCACCTGTTTCACTCTCCCAAGTGCTGGGATGACAGCCATGCGCCACCATGCTTGGCTTAATCTTTTTTTTTTTTTTTTTTTTTGAGACAGGGTCTCACTTTGTAGTTCAGGCTGGCCCTGAGCTCACTATGTAGCCCAGGCAAGCCTGGAACTCAGCAATCCTCCTGTCTCTGCCTCCTGAGTGCTGGGATTATAGGCATGAGCCACCACACCCGGCACTGTGGTATGTGGTATTGATTGCTAGTGGGCGTGAGTCACCATGCCCAGCATTCTGTGTGGTTACCTGGATCGAACTCAGGACCTTGAGCTTGTGAGGCAGGCGCCGGAACCACTGAGCTAAATCTCCGGCCCACTTAATCTTTTTTTCTAAATGACCTTTTTATTTAGTATATAATATGCAGGAGAGTATAAGGCTTGAATAATTTTCACACATTTTACATATTCTTGTAAGTGTCATCCAGAGAAAGAACATTATTGATATGGCAATAGACTGCTTCATGAAAAGATGTTTTTCTTTGTTCCTTTTAATGTCACAGTAAGGTGAAAAGAGAGTCAGAAATTTTGGATTTGACCTTTTTGACTCCTCTGAAATTCCTTTATTGATGATACATTGCTCTGGATTAAAGCAATAAATTTTACACTGGTCCTGTGTGTTCCCAGACCCTGGGAATCTCTGCAGCCCACTCTATCACTTCTTCCTGCTTGGGCCAGACTAGCTCTACTTTGGTCTGTTTCATATTTTTCTTTTTTTTTGAAACAGGGTCTTTGTAGTTCAAGATGGCTCTGAGCTTACTATGTAGTCCAGGCAAGCTTTGAACTCACAGCAACCCTCCTGTCTCTGCCTTCCAAGTGCTGGGATTACAGGTGTGAGCCACCACAGCTCTCACTGTGATGTGTGGTACTGATTGCTGGTGGCTGTGATTCACCATGCCCAGCATTGTGTATGTGGTTACCGGGGCTTGAACTTGGGACCTTGTGTTTGCAAGGCAGTTGCTGGAATCACTGAGCTAAATCCCTGGCCTGTTTTGTATATTTTATCAGGGTAATGAACCAAACAAAAGCTTCAATTGTTAGATTCCTGCTTAATAGCAGGCATTAAAATATTTCACTCCCTATTATGCTAATACACTGTTGTATACACTTCTTATCATAGCTTTATTTGTAGACTAGTGAGAAAGACATTGAATAAATATATAAATATTGGTAGATGATAGTGAGCTTCATAAGAATGACAAAGAACATAGAGGATTCAGTTTAGATTGAGATGGGAAGGTGGTTTTCACTGGTAAGGTTGTACAGAAAGCAAAGATCTTGGCATTTGGGTGGAAATAGAGACCTGAGGTTGAGCAAGCAAATGTGAGAATGGTTTGAGATGAGGTTGGGAAATTAGGCTGTGAGCTTGTGCATGGCTTTGCAGGGATTTGGGGGCATTTTACTGAAAGACTTTTGCATTAAAACAACAGCCATCAAATTAATTTTGTTCATTTTCTCTGTTTTGGATTCTGTTTTCTTCAATATCTTTTCTTTGGGTCCTTGTAGAAGATCATATCTGTCTGCTGGACTGTGTTGTTGTGGACCTACAGGATATGGACATCTTTGCTGCAGAGAGACGGGCTCGAGAGTACTCAAAAGTCTCAGAGGACAACAGTGGAGATCTGATTTTCCCTTCCTACTGTGTGCGGCAGACAGGAGGAAGCCTCTTAACTGAACCTTGCAGGCTGAAATTGCAGGTGGAAAGAAATTTGGACAAGTGAGTATTTTATCTGAATACATACATAATGTAAGGAGCATCTTAATATGGAACAGTAGAAATCATTGCTACTGCAGTAAGTCAGGAAGAATAGGAGTTCTCATGTATTTCTTCACCTGTTTACCGTATATCTAGTGAGTCCCTACTAGACATGAGGGTTGCCAGAATGAAGGAGAAGACTTCACCCTCAAGGAGCTTAGACTTTGTTGAGGGACATAGCATGGTGACTAGTGATTTTGATTCAGTTCTATAAATGTGACAAGATACATAACAATGCTTTGGAAACAAAGCAGGAGCACAAATTTACATTGGCTTTGGGTTGTGATGGGGGTAGTGATAGTAGGCAAAGTATTCTGAAAGAGGTGGATGTTTGCAGTAGACATCCTGAATGTACTAAGTGCTCAAAATAGCTTGACAGGTCCATTTCCTTCACTTAACTGTTAGTGGTGGTTTGCCCTTGATGCACCAGTAAGCAGTCTGTGAGCACTGGGATGTCAAGGGCAAACTGCAGTTGAATAGTTACGTGAAGGAAATGGAGCTGTTGAGCAGCTATAAAGACTGAGGAATTCGCCCTAACTTACCCTTGTAACTGCCCTCAGCACATGAATGCTTATTTATTTATTTTTTTTGAGACAGGGTCTCACTTTGTAGTTCAGGCTGGCCCTGAGCTCACTAGCCCAGGCAAGCCTCGAACTCAGCAATCCTCCTGCCTCTGCCTCCCGAGTGCTGGGATTACAGGTGTGAGCCACCACGCCCGGCATGAATGCTTATTTTATAGTTGAGAGCATTGCTTATATGGTTCCATTTCTGCCTGGGAAAGTGAATGCCTTTTGAAAGTGAACAACCTGGACTCTATCTGAGATTAACAGAGTGCTTCTCCTGGGCCCGTTGCTCAGGTGTGCATTTAGTCTGGTCCTCCAGGATTGCTTCTGCTTGCCTGGCTCCCACACATGCACTGGGACAGCTGATTGAGTACGTTGTGTGGCATTTTAACAACAGCATTTTACATCTTAAGGCCAGAGACAGATTAGGTGTGTCTGTGCAGTAATGAAGGATTTTCCTTTGTGGCATTTGGAAAGCAGCCTTGTTACTTGCACACAGTATGGTTTTGATCCCTCCAGAGCAACCCCCTTTCCAGTTCCTGGGTCTGAGCAGTCATTCCATGTCACTTATTAGTTTCTTGCCGGATGAATGTACAATTTAGCCATTCTCACTGGGATGTTTGTGTTACATTCTTACTTGTTATTCAAGGGCTGCCTGGCTGGTGTTCAGTTATGGTTGGCATGGGCTATATTTGGTTTTACTAGCTTAACAGTCCTAAGAGGAGCTTCATTATTTAGAAATTGAATACTGTTTTCTTTTCAAGTAATGCTTTCCAAAATGTGCCTTGCTACTCCGTTTATCTAAACTTACCTACTACCATAAGCATTGATGTGCAGATAATTATACTCTGCCAAGGTCAGAGGTGACACTGAACACAAGGTATGCTATCAGCTTCTTGCTCCAGAGGAGAGTCCCAGATGGGACTTGATAATCCTTCCCAGTTTTCCTTTGTTAGTTGCATCATTGGTCTTAAAACTGTTGTATGTAGATTTGTCTCTGTAGACAAAGTAAAAAGAATTTTTGTTTTGTTTTGCTGGTGCTATAAATCAAACCAATAGTCTTGGCACATGCTGGGCAAGCGCTCTACCAATGAACTACATTCCCATCCTGGAAGAAATTTTTTTCCCCTGTTAGAGGGTTAAAAAAAAAAAAAAAAAAGCTTCAGTATGGGGGAAGGTGTATATGTCTTTTTTTTTTTTTTGAGACAGGATCTCGCTTTGTAGTTCAGGCTGGCTCTGGATCACTGTGTAGTCCAGGCAAGCCTCGAACTCAGCAATCCTTCTGTCTCTGCCTCCCGAGTGTTGGGATTATAGGTGTGAACCACCACGCCCGGCACTGTGGTATGTGGTATTGATTGCTGGTGGGCCTGAGTCTCCACGCCCAGCATTGTATGTGGTTACTGGGATCGAATTTAGGACCTTGTTTTCGCAAGGCAGGCGCCGGAACCACTGAGCTAATGCTCCAGCCTGGTGTATAATGTCTTTTAATTTTGGGGATCTTCAGTTTTACTTCCACTTGTACCAGCTGAGACAAGTAACTTACTCAGATTTTGTCCTAATTAATGTCCTATCTGGGCTCATTATGAAAGATTGGTTTTTTCTTTAGGTTACTTCTAAATTTGAAAAGTTAAGAGCTTGGCATCTCTTCTTTGCTCCTCTTCCAACGATAATATTTGAGTTATTTCTGAGTCTCCTGAGGTTTCCTGATTAATAAACTAGTTAGTTAATGTTTTACACACGTGGGAACAAATACACACACACACACACACGTACCCTTTTTTCTATTTTTGTTTGTTTTGTGGTACTGGAGATTGAATCTAGCAAGGCCTTAGCATATGAGACATATTAGGTATATGCCCAGCCCATTAACTCATTAGAGGATCTTCTGCATTTATATTTGGGAGAAAGGAGGGTTTTTTTTGTGGTTGAAGCATGACAGTCTATATTAGCTTGACTCTTTTGGATGTACATGAAATTTTTGTCATCAGAAGTTAAAAATTTGCTCTCTGAAAGCAAGTGAGTACATTTTAGCTCTTTTATTTGGATATGAGTTATCCATGGTGAATGAATGACTTCTAAAAGTGACCTTTTGCTTTTTCATAGAGAAATAAGTCACAGTGTTCCAGACATATCTATCCATGGCAATCTCTCCTCTGTCCACTGTTCCCTGGATCTGTATAAATATAAGTTGATCCGAGGATTGCTAGAGAACAACCTTGGAGAGCCCATAGAGGAATTTATGCGGCCTTATGATTTACAGGACCCAAGAATCCACGTGAGTGACACCACCTGTTCTTCAGTGACTTCCGTGGTCTTAGCTGATGTATATGATCCTCACATTCACCTGTAGAAAGAAGTCAGCACCACAGCCAAATTAGATTTCTTGACGCATGAGTCTGTTTTTAGGTTGGCATCAGTTGTAGATTGATCAGTGCTTTCCTCTTGCAGACTGTTCTGAGTGGAGAAGTATACACTTGCATGTGCTTCCTCATTGACATGGTCAATGTAAGTCTGGAGCTTAAAGATCCAAAAGCAAAAGAAGGTGCCGGATCTCTTGCCAGGTATGGCTTTAGCATTATTTCAGTCCTTGTAATGCTAATACAAATAATGCTCATATATGCATTAGCATAGAGTAGAGCACACAGATTGGTGGTATACAGCAGAATGAGGTGTGTGCTTTTTGGTTGGTCTGAAGTGTGCTTTTTAGTTCTTCTATGGAGCTTCTGAGCTAATATACTGTCTTACCACTGAGCTTTGCCAATAGCCCTCAGAATGGTTTTTGAAAAAGTTTAAATCTGGGGTCCTGTCAGCCAAGGTAGTTTAGATTATCCTTTATTAACACCCCACACATCAATGACTTAAAACAGTGAAGATGTGTTTCTTCCTCAAGGTAGGTGGCCACTGTGGGTCTCAGGGTGCTCTGCTTATTTAGTCTGGGTGACAAAGTATGGTGTTTTTGTTTGTTTGTTATGGCTTCTTTCAAGAGAGGGTCTCACTGTGTTGCCTTGGCTGAGCTCTAACTCTCTGGGTTCAAGTGATCTTCCTATCTCAACTTCCCACTATCAGGTCCAGCTGGCAGAGTGTTTTAATATGCCAGAGAGAAAAATAAGAAACCTGGATGCTCTGGCTTCCCTTTTGGAGCTAAAACATAGTCCCAGCTGTGGGAAGGGCCTGGGGATCATGCCACCATGTGCCTGCAAACTTCTGGGGAAGACAGGATGGATGAGGGGCTCAGTGGTCAATATTTTAAAGATTGTGAGATTTCATACCAAAAAATATTTTAAAAATTTCAGCTTTTAAAAATTTGGAAGCTCTGTCAGTACTAGGCCTTAGTCCTTCTTTGGAAGTATCTGGAAGCTCAGTGACACTTGGTTCATTTAGACGACAAGTCACATACCTAGCCCTCTTTTAGGCCAGTGTAGATGTGTACATTGCTTAGAACTCTAAAAGAGTGCATTATTTTCACACTTAATAAATTATTTTGTTTTGATCTGTGAGGTGAGATAGCAATTACACCTATTTTTCAGGTCTAATTTCTAGTTAGCATAAGATCATATGGCTGGAAAGTAGTTTCAAGTTGAAAACAGGACATTGAGGCTAGAAATGTCCCTGCTGAAGCTCACTGTCCTCTAGTTTATCTCTCTATTGAAAGTCTACTGGGGCCTGTCACTTGCTGGTGAATCTGTAATGAACACTGTAATGGATCTGGAGTCCTTCTGATTTTTTTTTTTTTTTTGAGACAGGGTCTAGCTCTGCAGTTCAGGCTGGCTCTGAGCTCTCTATGTAGCCCAGGCAAGCCTCAAACTCAGCAGTCCTCCTGCCTCTGCCTCCTGAGTGCTGGGATTACAGGTGTGAGCCACCACACTTGGCACTGTGGTATGTGGTATTGATTGCTGGTGGGCCTGAGTCACTACGCCCAGCTTTGTATGTGGTTACCAGGGATCGAACTCAGGACCTTGCCCTTGTGAGGCAGGCGCAGGAACCACTGAACTAAATCTCCGGCTCATCCTTCTGATTTTTTGTGAGCCTGTTTTTTTCTGGTGCCTGGCTGTTCCTTTATTTTTCTCAACATGGAGCAGTTCTGTCTGCATTGTACTAATGGTACTGAATAATTATGAATTTCTCATTGGAACTTTCCTCTGCTACTAAAATATTGATTTCAAGTGAATTTCTTATTGGTCAATCAATAGACTTTTTTTCCTATGAAGAATATTATGTGTTCTGGGTTTTCCTAGTGAGCTTTAGCGAATTAATAGAGAAATTTGGGCAAACTCTGGGGAGAGAAATCTTCAGACAGGAAAGAAGTTGACAGATGAAGGTCTGTAGCAGCAACCATGAACCTTTTAGAGCTTCCAGTGATAGAAACAGCCCCCTGTGGCACATGTGCCACAGATTTGCCACCACTTGGCTAAAGGGAGACTTGCCATCTCTTGGGGATTATTACAGATACACAGTCTTAGACTCATTATAGGAAATTGGAATTGTAGTGAATCAAGAATATAATATATTTATGGTATTGTTATTCTTTGTGAAGGTCCCATGAACAAGATCATCTCTTTGAAACTGGAAAGATACCAGACATAAGGCTATTAAATCTGGTTTTTTTTTGAGACAGGGTCTCGCTTTATAGTTCAGGCTGGCGCTGAGTTCACCATGTAGCCCAGGCAAACCTCAAACTTGGCAATCCTCCTGCCTCTGCCTCCTGAGTGCTGGGATTACAGGTGTGAGCCACCACACTTGGCACCGTGGTATGTGGTATTGAGTGCTGGTGGGTGTGAGTTACCACGCCCAGCATTGTTGTATGTGGGTGCCAGGGATTGAACTGAGGACCTTGTGGGGATCGAACTCAGGACCTTGCACTTGTGAGGCAGGCGCCTAAACCACTGAGCTAAATCTCTGGCCCAAGGCTATTAAATCTTAACAAAATCAATCCAGGATCTCAAAATAAAAGTTATTTGCCTTTGTACAGTTTAGCTATATTGATAATTTTGCTCTCGTTTTCCTGAACTTGAAGTAGAATTATGCTTACCATTTTGTTTGCTTTCTTCCTTTAGATTCGACTTCAAGAAATGTAAACTGCTTTATGAGAGTTTTTCCAATCAAACCAAATCCGTTAACTTGGTTTCCCATTCCATGATGGCTTTTGACACCCGCTACACTGGGCAGAAGACAAGCCCTGGCCTGACCAATGTGTTCAGCTGCATCTTTCAGCCTTCCAAGAATAGCAGCACCACCCAGGGGTCCATTCAGATTGAACTTCATTTCAGGTGATACAGCCAGAGCTGCCACTCCCTTCTTGCATGGAAACATTTATTTTGTGGTTAGAGGGCCAACTATGCATTGGCTTTAGAACACAAAAGGACTAAAAAAAATAGTGGCTGGTTTTTTGGCCCAAGGCAGTGGTTAGGGGCAGGTTTTTAATGCACACTTGCAGTTTCAGTATTGGCCAAAAGATGTCTCTATTGCTTTTTTTAAAAAAACAGTACAGGATTAAACCAAGTCCTCAAAAATCAAATTCCCCCATAAGCTTTAATTTTTAAAGGGAGTTGGGGAAGGAGGAAATTATACTGATTAAAGGGAGAATAGAAAAGCAGTCTTCTGGTTTATAGTGAAAAGAAGGTGCTTTTGACTGGCATACCTGCTTATCTGTTCAGGTGTCATGGATGCTTCTTCATGTTCAGTCTTTACCTTTTTGAATTTGATTACATTTTTCTCCCTAGTGTTATAGGAGACAGCATTGTGTGTGAAAAGAGTGTATGTTTTGGAGTCACAGACCTTGACTCTAAACCTTTATCTGTTTTTTCTTGCTGTATGTCCTAGGGCAAGTTGTTTAGCCTTTGGTTTTTTTTTTTTTTAGTAGGAAAATTTTATTGAGAAAGAAAACTTCTGCCTAAGAGAGGCAGAAGGGGGAACCTGGAAAGGTGGGTAACCCTGTTTTGCCTTTTTTGAAAACTTATTTTTCACTTTTATCAAATAGAAGATAAAACAAAAGAAGGAAAGAAAGGGGCCAGAGATTTAGCTCAGTAGATTTGGCCCTTCCTAGTAAGTGCAAGTTCCCTGGTTTGATCCCTGTAACCATATACAGCAGTACCGGGTGTGGTGACTCACACCCACCAGCCATCAGCACCACATACCACCATGCCCCCTGTGGTGGCTCATGCCTATAATCCCAGCACTAGGGAGGCAAAGGCAGGAGGATTGCTGAGTTAGGCCTAGGCTGGGCTATGTAATGAGCTGAGGGCTAGCCTGAATTACAAAGTGAGACCCTGTCTCAAAAAAGAAAGAAAAAAAGGAAGACAAGGAAAGAAAGAAAAAAATGCCCATTTTATTGTGTGAAGCTAAGAAAAAAGATAATTTTGGTGTATTGCTTGGTACGGATGGTAGCTTTTCTTGCTGATATAGTTTGCTTTTTTTTTTTTTTGAGATGGTGTCTCACTTTGTAGTTCATTCTGTCCCTGAGTTCACTATGTAGCCCAGGTAAGCCTTGAATTTAAAGCAGTCCTCCTGCCTCTGCTTCCCAAGTGCTGGAATTATAGGTGTGAGTCACTAGGCCCAGCATTGTGGTATGTGGTACTAGGGACCGAATTTGGGACCTTGTGCTTACAAGGCAGATGCTGGAACTACTGAGTTAAATCCCCAGCCCAGCTTTTTTTGTTTTATAATGTGCTCTTGTGATATTTTTATGCCTAAGTGAGTGCAGACCTGAAAACTGAAATATTAGGGCTGGAGATTTAATTCAGTGGTTCTGGTGCCTGCCCCCGCAAACGCAAGGTCCTGGGTCAATCCCCGGTAACCACATACAGTGCTGGGCATGGTGACTCACACCCACCGGCAATCAGTACCACATACCACAGTGCTGGGCGTGGTGGATCATACCTGTAATCCCAGTACTGGTGAGGCAGAGACAGGAGGATGCTGAGTTCGAGACTTACCTGGGCTACATAGTGAGCTCAGGGCCAGCCTGAACTACAAAGCGAGACCCTGTCTCAATACAAAAAAACAAAACAAAACAAAAAACTGAAATATTAGTTCTGACCCAAAAGAATCTTTTTTTTCTTTTTTGGAGACAGGGTCTTGCTCTGTAGTTCAGGCTGGCTCTGAGCTCACTGTGTAGTCCAGGCAAGCCTTGAACTCAGTCCTCCTGTCTGCCTCCTGAGTGCTGGGATTACAGGTGTGAGCCACCACGCCCTGCACTGTGGTATGTGGTATTGATGGCTGATGGGCGTGAGTCACCATGCCCAACATTGTATGTGGTTACTGGGGATTGAACTCAGGACCTTGCGCTTGCGAGGCAGGCGCTGGAACCACTGAGCTAACCCTCTGGTCCCCAAAAGAATCTTTTAATGAAAGTCTAGGAGACCTTTGGAACCAATGCCAGATTCATCCTAGTAGTATTTGATGTCATCAGCTGTGTTTTAGATCTAAGCCACTAAATAAAGAGCCTGGAGAAAACTTCATACTTAGACAAAGCAAGAAAAAATAATCACTAAAATTACTGTTTTTTTAAATCTTGATATTCCAGTGTGCTCTTCAGAATTCTTCAGAATTTAGGTTTTTTTTTTTTTTTTTTTTTTTTTTTGCAGTACTGAGGATTAAACTTGGGCCCTTGTGCTTGCAAGGTACGTACAAGTACCATTTGAGCTAAAAACCTGGCCCTACATTTAAACTTTTATATGAACATTTATCTAAAAGTTTGATAGTAAGAATTCTAAATTTTTTTCTTGGGCCTTGCCATGAATTAGGCACTTCACCTACTGTCAGTTGAATCTTCACATGAAGTCTGCAAAGTAGGTGACTTCTTTCTCCTTCTGTAGATGCAGAGATAAATACCTATAGTAGGTCAAATCATTGAGGTAAGGCCACACAGCTAAGAAGTCCAGAAGCCAGAACGCCAACCTGGGCCTCTAACAGCTCTCTAGTCATTGACTGAGTGCAGCCACTTGAGAAGGTTGTAGTTTATAGCTTTTTTGTTTGAAGGTTATTGTTGGAATAGAGGCTTGTATGTATTTGGTTCACTTGTAGAAACAATTTCTTTTGGGGTTCGCCTTATTATTAGTGATAGTGGCTTTCTTTTTTGTGACATTTTATCACTGAGCTATAACCCAGCTCTTTTAATTTTTTTCTTTCTTTTTTTTTTTTTTTAAATTTTAAGAGAGAGTTTTGCATGTTGGCTCAGGCTAGCCTCAATGTTCAGCCTTTAAAGTAGCTGGGATTACAAGCATGCACCATACACTGTGCCCTACCCTTGGTTTCCTATTATTGATCTGACTTCCTAAACTATCAGTTAGTTGTTGCGTGCATTATGGTTTTACAATCCAAGGAGCCTTGAAATATTCTGTTCATATAGTAAAGCTGTACACTTTCTGGGAGTCAAATAATGTATTACCTTGGCTCTTGCTAACAGAATTACTGTTGTTGGGGAAGCAAACTGTTCTCTTGATTGAACTTTTGAATGCTTTCTGTGTCTCAAAAAGAATTACTCTTCTGTTGAGATTTGTGTGTCAAATATAAATCACTTCACAGTGTTTAAAGGCCTGGAATATTTTCCAGCAGAAGGATCTATATACTGTGACTCTCGTTAGTGCAGAGTTCTGACAAACTGTGGTCAGTGTGGGTGGAAAAATTTTACTAAGGGCAAGATTTTTTTCTGTATCACAGAAGGGTAGAGTGTTTCTGTGACAGTGACTGAGTTCATAAGAAGGAGACACGTATAATGATGCCTTCTTTTTAGAGGCAGTGAGCCAGTTTAGAAGAAATGAGTGACTGGAGAAACTAGCCTTAGAAATAACCTCAATCAGCTTTTTCCCGGAATAGGGCAGAGGACCAGGTGGATGAAGGAGCTGGAGTCTGCAGTCTTGCTTTTGCCCTTCAGAACCAAGGTCGACCCAGAAAGCCTAGAGGAGTGGCCTTAGGCCTAATGAGAGGTCCTGCCTGCCTCTGTCTACCAGTAGATGAACAAGGCCTGGGTAATATCTTGAGTACACATTGGTTTGAGGCCAGCCCTGAGAGCCCTTCTCATGTTCTCCAGTAAATAGAAAAATTGGAACAATGAGAATTATAAAACAAGTTTCTCCCTAGCCCAGCCACAGCTCCAGTTCCATAGGCTCTAGGATGCTTGGAGGAAGACCTACAGGAATATTATATTATTTGTTCTTCTCACGTAAAAGACTGGGCTCTCAGGTCAGTTTCAGCTGCAGGATCTATCCAGCACTAGTGTGTGGACTTGTCATTTATGAAGAAGTTCTCCTAGACGCCATAGAGTATGCCTCATTTATCTTATCCCTTCTGTTTTTTTTTTTTTGAGACAGGGTCTCGCTTTGTAATTCAGGCTAGCTCTGAGCTCACCATGTAGCCCAGGCAAGCCTCGAACTCAGCAATCCTCCTGTCTCTGCCTCCCGAGTGCTGGGATTACAGGCATGAGCCGCCATGCCCGGCTTTTTTTCTTTTTTTTAAAACAAGGGAACAGGCTGAGAGAAAGGAGCGACCTGGCCAGGATAACACAGCTTGTAAGTGACAGTATTAAAGTCTGGGTCTCTGATTTCAGATCCCGTTTTTTGTTACTACACTGAGCATCCTTCATGTGAAACATTTAGAGGAGCATGGTTTTTTTTTTCAGGTTTTGGAGTATTTTGGATAGATTCTGCCAGTTAAGCATCCCTAATCCCAAGTTCCAAACTATGAAATGCTTTAGTTTCAGATTTTTTTTTTGTGACAGGGTCTTGCTTTGTAGTTCAGGCTGGGTCTGAGCTCACTATGTAGCCCAGGCAAGCCTCTAATTCAGCAATCCTCCTGTCTCTGCCTCCCGAGTGCTGGGATTACAGGTGTGAGCCACCATGCCCTGCACTGTGGTATGTGGTATTGATTGCTGGTGGGCGTGAGTCACCATGCCCAGTATTGTTGTGTGTGATTACCTGGGATGGAACCAGGGATCTTGTGCTTGCTAAGCAGACATCAGAATCACTGAGCTAAATCTCAGGCCCTCAGTATCAGATTTTAGAGCCTTTCAAATGTTTGTTCTAGGGATCCTCCCCTTGTGTTGATATTTCAGCTCTTGTAACTCCTTGCAGTAGGGTGAGCAGCATCCTCCACCAGAGGCCAAGAGCAACCCCATAGATTTCTAGAAGCTGCCATGTGTCTCCTAGAAAATCACACCTATTGAGATTCTTGGGTGTGATACACTGGTTAGAACACAACTCATCTAGTTTAAAAAACATGATTAACTTTCAGAAGTTATTTACTGCATGTTTAGGCCACTAGTTTAAAAAGCACTGGAGTAGAAACTGTGTGTATATTGGTACAGGCCTGTAGCCCTGCTACAGGGAGACCAAGGTCAATAAAAACAAAAAGGAAAACAAAAGCAAAAACACTGGACTGCACTTGCCAAAACTGAAAAATACATTTGCAGCTTATTAAAATGGCATGTTTCTTTTTCTAACTTTTTCTCTGTCTTTTGTAGATCTACAAAGGATTCCTCATGTTTCACAGTAGTTCTTAACAACCTCCGAGTGTTTCTCATATTTGACTGGCTGCTGTTAGTTCATGATTTTCTCCACACCCCCAGTGATATTAAGAAACAAAATGTTACTCCTGCTCGCCACCGTAACTCCAGCAGTGAATCTGCTGTAGTTCCCAAAACTGTGAAGAGTGGAGTAGTTACCAAGCGGTCTTCTCTTCCCATATCCAACGAACGGCACTTGGAGGTTAAGGTCAACGTAACAGGTAACCGTAGATGTGTGCTTCTCTGTTGTTAGTGTGATATTTGTCCAGATCTGTCTTATTGGTTGATTCTTCTGTGGCTTGTAATTTTTAGATAGGAGCCCTTACATGTTTACATTTTTTATAACCCAGAAGTGTCAGGGTTCTTGAGCTCACTGACAGCTGTGAGGTCTCTCTTCCCTCTTTTCTGCCTGTCTAGAACATGTGCCCAGGCTAAGCACTCGCCTGCCGGTCCCTAATCAGAAATCTGGTTTTAAGTTTCTTTGAGTGTAGGGCTCCAACAGATGTGCCTTACTGAGTGTAAGCAAATTTGGTATGTGAAAGTTTCAGTTTTGATTGTTATTTTCCTTAGAAAAATAGTGTTTTCCCCTTTGAGGATGGATTTATTGTGTTTACTGCACCTGGTGGACTCTTGTGGCACTGAATGTGTTTGTGTGCCTACTGTTGGGTTTGTGATATCCTCTGCCTACTTCTCTGGTTTTGAGAAGTGGGCCTAACAACAGTGCATTTTAAATGGATTCAGTTCAAATAAAAGTTTGTTCTGTACATGATTTTTAGTGGCAATGCAGTCTGAAGCAGAGTAATTTGTCATATACAAATTAGGCTTTGATTTCAAACTCATAACATCAATTGGTCTGTGTTCTTCATGGATAACTTGAACAGCTTCATAGATGTTGTCATAGTATGTTACGCTGCCTCACATCATTGTTCTTATCTGACTGTACTTCCTGGGATTTAAAACCAGGCCAGCACTTGGAGATGGTATGCTTTTCTCCCATCCAAGTACTCACCAGGTTGCACCCTACTTAGCTTCCATGATTAGACGAGATTGGGTACATTCAGGGTGGTATGCCCTTAGACTGTCTTGCTTTTCTGAACTTCTGAGTATTTGTTGCTCCTTCCAGGATGACAGGGATGCAGTTTCTCTCCAGTCTAAACAAACATGCTAAAGAGAGAACTGCCTGCTGGTCTTCTCTGCTGGTGCAGTGCTGCTGTCGATGCACAGTACTGGGCCAGATACAGAGTTTGTCTGGGACAGGAAGCTGAATGTTTGCAGGTATCTTGGAGAACCGGGGCCCTAGTCAGTGTGCTTGCTTTGTGGAAGTGAAGTGTGCTATCCCCCTTGCCGTCACCTCCTAGCTTTGCCCTGACTTACGATGCTGTCCTTTCCAGGCACGGAGTTTGTGGTGGTTGAAGATGTGTCCTGCTTTGATACCAATGCCATTATTCTGAAAGGCACCACAGTGCTCACTTACAAGCCCCGCTTTGTCGATCGCCCATTTTCAGGAAGTCTGTTTGGTATTGAGGTAAGAAGTCTGTGTGTATTTTGGGCTCAAGAGAGAAACGTTGGGAAAAGAATTTGCTTCCTATACTCTGATAAGGGGGAGTAATTTATGGAGTGGAAGACATTTCCCCTTCAGTCTTCATTTAAAAAAAAATATTTATTTATTTTTGAATCTTTATTGGTACAGTATATATACACATCATGATCACAAACAATATTGAGCATTTGTACCAGTATATGACACAATTTAATTCTCATTTTTTCCCATCTCCCATCCTACAACTCCCTGCCCCTATATACATAAGCTAAAGAGAGAACTGCCATATTTTTTCTTACTCTTGTTACTTACCTCTACATCTCCATTTCCTTTGAATATTTCCTTTTTCACAATATCTACCATATATTTCAGAGCTCATTTACATCTTTAGTTTCTCATACCAGAGAAAAGATGATATTTACAGATCTGTGACCTATGTATTTCACTTATGAGTATGTCCTGAAGGTACATCAATTTGATTATAAATGACTCATTTATTTTTTATGACAGAATAATACTCCATTTTATAGAAAAACCACATCTTCTCTATCCAGCAACAAATGCTGGCAAGAGTGTGGGGAGAAAGGAATCCTTCTCTACTGTTGGTGAAAATGTAGACTGATACAGCCACTGTGGAGATCAGTGTGGAGATTCCTCAATAAAACTTGGATTAGAGATCCCATTTGACCCTGCTATTCCCCTGCTAAGCATGTACACAAAAGAATTAAAAGATTCATATCACAGTGAATATGATATGAATATGTGCACCCATGTTCATAGCACCTCAGTTTGTGATAACTCAATCTTGGAAATAACCCAAATACCCATCAGTCAGTCTTATTTTTACCTCAGGTCTAAACCATTATTTCACTGTGAATGCATTATCCCAGTGTTAGGCTGGAAGCACAAGGAGGGACTTTGTCTCTTACTCCTCCCTCCCTCAGGAAGCTCCCTCTAATCCCATTTCCCAGGCAGACACCGTGTTGAATCCTCTAGTTCTGCAGCTCTAGTCCTTGGCAAGTCTGCTCACCAGAGATCACGGTCCTCATCTTCCCGGCACTCCTCCCCCACATCGAGTGGTATTTTGTGAAGAGCCAGGGCTCAGTGTAATGGAGACCCATGTAGAGACAATGTTAAGGCTTTTATATATTGTTGTTTAGGAGGATCTGACCTGTAAGAGGGCAACTCCCAGAGAGGCACATGTGACCTAAAGAACCGCTTCTCCAGTGAAGTAGATAATTTGCATTGGTATGGCCTTGGCAGCCTGAACATTTCATTTTGCAATATTAAGCAAAAATCACTGTCTTGTTTTAAGCCACGGGCAGTAGGGACAGCAAAGGAAACGTGGCAGACTTGCCTCTGTCAGATGTTCTTAATTCACTAATTTCAGCTGAAGTTCCTCTTATTACAGTGTTAGAATATCATGGTTCAGCCGGGCGTGGTGGCTCATGCCTGTAATCCCAGCACTCTGGAGGCAGAGACAGGAGGATTGCTGAGTTCGAGGCTTGCCTGGGCTATATAGTGAGCTCAGGGCCAGCCTGAACTACAAAGCGAGACCCTGTCTCAAAAAAAAAAAAAAGAATATCACGGTTCTTTTTCCATGTGGCTGAACTTTTTGTGCTTTATTCTTCCAGTGCTGTTGCTCAAGGGTTGAATGGATAGAGCTCTTTCCCTGTCACAGTATGTGGCACATTTCTGGGAGTCACTAAGCTGACCGAGCATGTAGATTTTGCTAGTTGACCTCTTATTTCTGTAAGGTAAATAAAACTCAGTTGGGAACAAGGAGGTGTGTGCTGGGGTGATGTGAGTTGATCAGGAAGTTGTAATTCATTTTCTTTCTAAGCCAGCACAAGACCAGCTTTGAATAGAAAATCTTGGTGATTGATTAATGAGCTGTCAGGTACAATTGGGTTTTGTGCAGTAGAAGCCCCTGAAGGAGAAAGTAGAATGAAACTTTTTTGCTCCAAAGTCTTAGAAAAACTACATGGGACAGTATTTGAGGTTCCTGAAGTCTTCTCTTGATATTCTCAAGGCAGCACCACTGAATCTGCATCCTCATAGCATCTTGATAAAACACTGGAGATGAGTGTACCAAGTAAGTACAGTGAGAGAATTATGAATATAGCAAAGAGCTATGTTTGTCACATTGTTTTTGGTAGCATTATTACATGCCCAGCAATGACCATGGTGTGGTGAGCAGGCCAGGGGGCCCCCAAAAGGGGGCCTTCTTTCCTCAGTGCTCTTCAACATAAAAATTAATTTTGGCCTAGAATGGAAACTTGTACTCCCTTCCATCTCCCATAAACTATTTAGTTCTTAACTTTCATTATATGTTTCAAACGTATACAAAGTAATAAACCCTTTTGATCCTATCGCCCAGTTTTCATAGTTAATTGTTGTTCATTATGTAATTCTGAGGTGAGAGAAAAGTCTCTGTCCTTCACTTTATAATTCCATTGACACTTTGGTGTTTGTTTGCTTAAAAGAAAGTTCAGTGGGGCCGGAGATTTAGCTCAGTGGTTCCGGCGCCTGCCTCGCAAGCGCAAGGTCCTGAGTTGGATCCCAGTAACCACATACAATGCTGTGCGTGGTTACTCACGCCCACCAACAATCAACCAGCAATCAGCACCACATACCACAGTGCTGGGCGTGGTGGCTCACGCCTGTAATCCCAGCACTCGGGAGGCAGAGACAGGAGGATTGCTGAGTTTGAGGCTCGCCTGGGCTACATAGTGAGCTGAGGGCCAGTTTGAACTACAAAGCGAGACCCTGTCTCAAAAAAAAAAAAAGAAAAGAAAGTTCAGTGGAGTATTACATCGATTGGGCTATCTTTATGTAATCTGTGTTATAATTACTTATATTCTGTACGATCATTTAAAAATGACTACTAAGAAAGTGCCATTTAGATGTTATAAAACCTTTGCTGCTCTTGAGTTTTTTTATAATTAAAAGTCTTTCAGTGAGTTTTCTAGATTTTGCATGATTTCCTGAGGCTGGTTCCTACAAAGAAGTAAGACTAGACACTCTGGGATCGATCTTGCTGCCTTTGGAGTGAACTTTTGCTTGCCTTTTCCTCTTGCTCGTAACAGTGGGTGAGAGCCATCTCACTAGTTTCTGTTGTTGAAGCAGCTGTGGCTGGTGCAGTAGCAAAGGGCTGATTGCTCCAGAGACAGTGTCTCTCTCTCTCCACGAGCATCCTCAGTCACACAGTAACTCTTGCTGTGCTCCCTTTCATTCTCTAGGTATTTTCCTGCCGACTGGGGAATGAACACGACACAGCTCTTTCGATTGTTGACCCAGTGCAAATTCAAGTGGAGCTGGTGGGGAATTCTTCTTATCAGAATAGCTCTGGACTGATGGATGCATTCAATAGTGAAGATTTTCCTCCTGTCCTAGAGGTAATGATGAAAAATCTCTAATAATGCATTAGTATACCCTCAAATACTCTCCTCCCCAGGTAGCCGCTTATTTGATGTGTAAAGCATCTTAGTGACTTCAGCAGCTCACAAAGTAAATGTGACACTTCTTTGTGTCCTGGATGATCTTGCATTTTGGGGAAGATAAAGACCTTGCTATTGCCTGGTATTGTCTTGAAGTTCTGTACAAGTTTACGTGGTAGGGACATTCATCAGGGCAGAGCACAGGCCAGGGCAGTCAGGAGAAAAGGCATGGTGGGGAGCAGGAGAGCATATTTGGTCAGGGTGGAGGAGGGGAAGCCCTGACCTGGGCAGGGATGTACAAAGTGGTGAGGATGATGAAGAGAAAGCCAGGTGTGGGAGGTGTCGAAATTAGGTGTTGGGTTTTGGTAGGAAGAGTATATTTAATCAGTCCATTTGGATCATAGGGGATTGAAAAAGAAAAACTATGGTGGTTTTCAGTCTTAGTGATATGTCACAGAAGGAAGAAAAAATAGGTGCATGAAGAAAGTCCTGAGCCCCCAGCTATGGGTACCATTGTCCAGGAGCACCCTTTACTGTTCCAGGCCTTGGACTCTGTATTGCCTTCACCTCATGGTAGCTGTACTGGACCTCAGGAAATACCATTGCCAAATGTGACTCATGTGAAGCTGTGCTTGAGTGAAGAAGAGATAGATTTTGTTGGTTTGTTTATTTTAGCGGTTTAACAAAATTAAATAAGCTCATGCAAAATGGATTAGCAAAATGTTGTTATACTGTCATCTCTCCTCTTAACCCTTCTCTCATCATGATGTAATGTTTAATACATTTCTATAAAATTCATCCTGCTGAAATATTAATTGCTATAATTTATCTGTTTATGTATATAGTATTTATTGTTATTCTTGTGTAGCTTAGCACTTTTTTTTTTTTTTTGAGACAGGGTCTTGCTTTGTAGTTCAGGCTGGCCCTGAGCTCACTATGCAAACCTTGAACTCAGCAATCCTCCTGTCTCTGCCTCCTGAGTGCTGGGATTACAGGCATGAGCCACCATGCCTGGCAGTACATTTTTAATTTGGTGCATTTTGTGGTCATTTAATCATGTTGTTGAGATATCTTACCTCATGCTTATTAGTGCTTAAGTCAAGGTCTTTGCAGTTATTCATTCATTCATTCGTTTTTGAGACAGGGTCTCACTGTGTAGGTCAATTTGGCCTTAAACTTACTAAATAGCCCAGCCTGGCCTGAAACTCTCGATGATCCTTCTGACTCAGCCTCCTGAGTGCTGGGATTATAAGCATGTGCCTGGCGCTTACAGTTTTTCAATGACAAACTTGTGTGTTAACTATTGGGCTTTTAGAACTTAATAGGAATTACATCTGTAAGAGGTGTGGATGCAAAACCAAAAACATTAAAAAATTGCTACCTTTTAAATTTTATTAGATTCAGTTACAAACCTTGGACATCAGACTCTCCTATAATGATGTTCAGCTGTTTCTTGCCATTGCCAAATCCATCCCAGAGCAAGCTAATGCTGCAGTTCCAGACTCGGTGGCTTTGCAGGCCGACTCCATTAGCAGCCATCTTCCAGGTGATTCTCGCATGGGAGAGGAGAGCAGAGAAGAGACAAGACACGCCTTAGATCCCATTTTGGGTAGGTGTTTCACTCTGCACCCACACAGTCTTCCTAATAACCTTCTTTTTAACTTTTTCAATTTTCTTTTACATAATGAAAATTGTTCAGAGTCTAATTATTTGTTATTAAATATAATTGAAAGTCTTAAGTATGACTATAATTTTTGTCTAAAACAAAACACCCAAACTGACTTTTGTAGCCTACCCTATCCTGCTTTTTTTTTGAGACAGGGTCTCACTTTGTAGTTCGGGCTGGCTCCAATCTCACTATGTAGCCCAGGCAAACCTCGAACTCAGCGATCCTCCTGTCTCTGCCTCTGGAGTGCTGGGATTACAGGCATGAGCCACCACGCCCGGCCCTATCCTGCTTTTTCACCTCTTATAATTCACTTCCACTGGCTCATGCTTGATGGTTATATCCAGCTTTAAACTTTGAGAGTTTTCCTTAATCAGGGAACACTTAATAGAAATCTGCATTAGGGAGCCCATTTTTGCTGAAATGAAATATTTTAATTGCTATGTCTAAATTTCTTTTAAGTAGGACTGTGGACTAATTTATATATTTATTTCCTAGAGTTACAGCTGGCCAGACTGCAGGAGCTAGGATTTAGCATGGATGACTGTCGCAAAGCTCTTCTGGTGTGTCAAGGTAACTCCATTGAAGTTCCATGATGTGTTGTTCTTTTTTTGGGGGGGGACAGGGTCTTGCTTTGTAGTTCAGGCTGGCCCTGAGCTCATTATATAGCCTAAGCAAGCCTCGAACTCAGCAATCCTCCTGCCTGTGCCTCCCGCGTGCTGAGATTACAGGTGGGAGGGGGATTGGCACACCTGGCACTATGGTATATGGTACTGATCACTGGTGGGTGTGAGCCACCATGCCTGGTATTATTGCCTGTGGTTACCGGGGATCGAACCAGGGACCTTGCACTTGCTAGGCAGGTACCAGAGCCACTGAGCTAAATCTCTGGCCTGATGTGTTGTTCTTGACAACATACTTTTACCTGTTTTGTCTTCCACTTCCACAAGCTAACTTGGAGAGGTGGTATATATTTAGAAGATCCTTCTTGGGTCTTCTGGGGGCTAAATAGATTTTTACCTGATAAAACATGGACTCTAGAGTTGACTGTCTGAACTCCTTTGCCTCTTTTTAGCTACTTATTAGTGACTTCTGGGCTTATCTTTTCCATCCTAGTGTTTCCTTATTTGTGAACTGAGGATAAGGGCCCTGGCTAGAGGAGAAGGCCTGGCATGCGAGCATGTCACCCATTGTTAGCAACGGTGGTAGTGGTAATCTGGTGGCTCTAAGAATCCATGACCATTCATTGAACTCCCTAGGGTTTCTCTTGTTGTCTCATAGCCTTTGGAAGTAGCAATTATTGTCCTCATTTAAGCTGAGGAAACTAAGGATAGGTTAAGTAAATTTGTCTGTAGTTACCTGTAAGTGAGGGCCTATGATGGACTTCAAGCTAGGTCTGCCTGATTTGAAGTCTGGTCTTTCTGCTAAATCACACTGTGCCACCCTGTGAGTTCTGATTTTTCTTTTTCTTTTTTTTATTGGTACTTTGTATCAGTACATTATACGTACACATCACAATTACACTGCACATTGAGAATTTGTTCCAGTATATGACACAACTTAATTCTCATTTTTCCCCCTCCCTACCCATCTTACCTCCCCCCAGCCGTATGTACACAAGCATTGTCTCCGTTTTGTAACATTAATTTTTTTCTTTCTTCATTATTTACTCCTAAGCCCCATTACCCTTTGAATATTTACTATATCAATCATACATTGATATTTACTATATCAATCATACATTCTAGAACACATTTATAGTTTCAGTTTCTCATATCAGAGAAAATAGGCGATATTTGCATATCTGTGACCTATTTATTTCACTTATAAGTATGTCCTGAAGGTAGTCCATTTGAGTATAAATGATTCAATCTCATTCTTTATGGTAGAGTAATACTCCATTTTATTAAAAAAACACATCTTCTTTATCCAATCTAGAAGTTGATGGGCATTTTTGTTGTTTCCAAGATTGAGCTCAGCTCACAAACTGAGCTGCTATAAACATGGGTGCAGGGCCGGAGGGTTAGCTCAGTGGTTCCGGCACCTGCCTTGCAAGTGCAAGGTCCTGAGTTTGATCCCTGGTAACCACATACAGTGCTGGGCGTGGTGACTCATATTGCCAGCAATCAATACCAGATACCACATACCACATACCACAGTGCTGGGCGTGGTGGCTCATGCTTATACTCCCAGCACTTGGGAGGCAGAGACAGGAGGATTGCTGAGTTCGAGGCTTGCCTGGACTGCATAGTGAGCTCAGAGCCAGCCTGAACTACAAAGTGAGACCCTGTCTCAAAAAAAAAAAAAAAAAAATGGGTGCACATATGTCACTGTGATAGGAATCTTGTAATTCTTTGGTGTATATCCCCAGCAGGGGAATATCAGGGTCAAAAGGAATCTCTAATCCTAGTTTTTTGAGGAATTGCCATACTGATCTCCATAATGGTTGTACTAGTCTGTCTACATTCCCACCAACCTCTCCAGCATTTGTTGCTGGCTAATTTCGAGATAGCAGCCATTCTTTGTGGAGTAAGATGAAATCTCAGAGTTGTTTTCATCTGCATCTCTCAAATGGCCAGTGATGTTGAGCATTTCTTCATATACTTCTTAGCTGCTTTTACTTTTCCCTCCAAAAAGTGTCTGTTCATTTCAGATGCCCTAATTTTTCTTTAGAAAGATGGAACCTACCCTATTGTGTACACACAAACATTTGCTTTCTGTTTCTATGGATATTGTGTATATCCACACAGACTTACAAATATTATACACGTACACACACACACACACACACACATGCACGCATGCAATATTTTGTATAGTTATAGATTACACAGTAGTTCCCTCTTACTTGTGGTTTCACTTTCTGTGGTTTTGGTTTCCTGTGCCCAACCTTGATCTGAAAACATCAAATGTAAAATCCTAGAAATGAATATTACTATATAAGCTTTAAATAGCATGCCCATCTAAGAAATGTGGTGGATGCTCACTTCGTCCTCCCAGGACACATATCTTCTCTTTGTCTTGCATATATACACAGTAGATGCTACCAATTAGTAGACTCACGTGGTTCATTTGTCATATTGGTGGCAGTATTGCAGAATTCCTGTTTGTAAAACCCCAATGTCTCAAAGCAGAAGAGTAGTGATAGTGAAAATTCAGCTATACTAAAGAGAAGCAGTAAAGTACTTCCAGTCAATGAAAAGGTAAAAGTTTATGCCAAGAAAAAATCATAGGCTGAAGTTGCTGAGATCTATACTAAGAATGGATCTTCTATTCATTAAATTAAGAATAAAAACTTTGTGTTAGTTTTCCTATTGTACCTCAAGATACAAAAATTATAGGAGGGAGTTTTCTTAGTTAAGATGGAGAAGGCAGTGAAGTGTGGGTTTGGAATTGTTATGGTTTCAGGCATTCAGCATCCACTGTAGATATTGGAGTCCCCTTCCATAACAAGTAGGGACTCTTCTATTTCAAAATAGCTTTATTGCTGGGTGCATTGGGACACACCTGTAATTCCAGGTAGTCAGGAGGCAAAGGCAGGAGGTCCAGGCAACTTAGTGAGACCCTGTCTCACAGTAAAGTGCTAGGGAAGTAGCTCAGTGGTAGAGTGCACCATATCTGTTCACTTGCAAAGTGAACAAAACTTTTTAAATAATACCGTATTGGGTTATAATTTTATTATGATATACCTAATATTACATAAGCATCAGCTTTCTATGGCATAAAAATTGTTTGCAAACTTGTTTTTTTTTTTTTTTTTTTTTTGAGACAAGGTCTCACTTTGTAGTTCAGGCTGGCCCTGAGTTCACTGTGTAGCCCAGGCAAGCCTCGAACTCAGCAATCCTCCTGACTCTGCCTCCCAAGTGCTGGGATTACAGGCATGAGCCACCATGCCCGGCTTTGCAAATGGTTTTAACATTGATTCTACAGATATAATTTATCTAGCCATTCTTCACTTGTGTCTTATTCTTCCATTGGTCATCTTTAAGTAGTTTCTTGATTGAGAGATGTAGCATTGTAAATGTTAGAACAAGGGGTGGAGCCACATTTTTCAGACTCTTCATTTGAATTGAAAAATTATCTTCTAAACAAATTATATTGGTTATAGTGTGAATATGCTTGTCTCATAACATGATGTTTTACATCAATTTAGTCATGAAAAAAGTAAAGATGTAGTTATTACCTCATCTTCTCTAGTTTCCTTTTTATGCAGGCATCTTTGCTTTTGTTTATTTTATACCCCATGTTTATTTTTCCTGTGCTTTTTACTTTATCTTTAACAATTTGAACACATTTTTAAATACTCTTTTTTTTTTTTTTTTTTGCTTTTTGGAGACAGGGTCTTGCTTTGTAGTTCAGGCTGGCCCTGAGCTCACTATGGTGCCCAGGCAAGTCGCCGCGAACTCAGCAATCCTCCTGTCTCTGTCTCCTGAGTGCTGGGATTACAGGCGTGAGCCACCACGCCCAGCATTATATGTGGTAACTGGGGATTGAACTCAGGTCCTTACGCTTGCGAGGCAGGCGCTGGAACCACTGAGCTAACCCTCCGGCCCTTAAATACTCTTTTTATTTTCTTTCTTTCTTTTTCTTTCTCCTTTCTCTCTTTCTCTCCTTCCTTCTCTTTCTTTCTTTTCTTTCTTTCTTTCTTTCTTTCTTTCTTTCTTTCTTTCTTTCTTTCTTTCTTTCTTT
>PVIC010016985.1:0-33279 GCA_004025085.1 Thryonomys swinderianus
CCTCCCTCCCTCCCTCCATCCCATCTTCCCATCCCCTCTTCCTCCTGCATTCATTCTCTGTCCATTCCTCCACCTTCCCATCCATTCATTCATCCATTCACTCACTCACCGATTCCTTATCATACCAACCTTTAAGTGCTTCAGGAGGTGAGTCATGGACAGGGTGGGTGAGTTGGGTTTGGTTTTCCCCACCCACCAGTTGGGTCTGCAGTCAGGCGAAGCCGACCTGCTCCTGGGAGCTGCCCCTGGCTGCCATCAGGGAAGCTAGGTGGGTGAGCTGCACCCGGTGTGTGGCTGCTGCAGCCCCTCGGTCTCCCCAGGTCAGGGTGCAGGAGCCCTAATGGCCCTGCCAGCCTCTCTGCTGCCAGCCCCCTGGGTTCACAGAGGGACAGTGGCATCCTCCTGTCCTGTGCAGCATGGCCCTTGAGGGAGGTCAGCCTTGCATGAGCCCTCTGCCTTCCTGGGTGTGGAGGGCTGTGCAGGGCGCAGAGGCGTGGTTTTCCCGGCACTGAGGGCATAGCCTGGTGATGGGGACAGTGAGTCGGGCTTGAGGCCAGAGCACTTGTCTTGGGGGTTCACGGACCAGAGGGAGGGAAGCTGGGAGCAAGCAGGCTGTCAAGGGAAGGTGAGGCCGGGAGAGGCAGGCCTGGGGCTGGAGAACAGTCAGCGGGGCTCGATGCAGAGCTGGGGCGTGAGGAGGAGGGGACGCGGGCAGCCACAGCTGCTCTGTGCAGAGGCCGGAGGTCCAGGCCATTCCAGGAGGAACCCCTGTGCAGGGGACTGAAGGGGCAGAGTGAGCGGGAGGCCCAAGTAGAGGACAGGGCTGGGGGTGGGGCAGCGGGTAAGAGGGCGATGTCCGGGGACACAGGATTTCTGCTCCAGCGTCCAGCTGTGGGCTCCGCTCCCTCTTACTGCAGGTGATAACCACAGCTTGTCCAGCTCTTCCTCTGAGGCCAGCCACTCGGACATCAGTGCTAGTAGCCGGCTCGCCACGTGGCCTGAACAGTACCTATCCTCGGCCAGCACATCGCAGGAGGGCCCGGGGCTGGCAGCTGCCCAGGCCCCAGGGGAGGCCGCACTGGGCACCTCAAGGGGGCCCCCCAAGCCGCTGCGGCCACGGCAGCTGCAGGAAGTCGGCCGACAGAGCTCTTCAGACAGCGGCATCGCCACAGGCAGCCACTCCTCCTACTCGGGCAGCTTCTCTTCCTACGCAGGCAGCAGGCTGGATGTGTGGCGGGCTGGTGAAGACTTCGGCTCGTTGCTCAGCCTGCCACTGCCAGCCTCTGGGGCGCCTGAGCCCAGCCTGTGCACCTGCCCACCTGGGGTGGCTGAGTACCAGGTGCCCACATCTCGGCGGCCACACTATGACACACCCCGAAGCCTGCGCCCAGCACCCCAGGACCAGAGCCCAGCCTCCCAGGGTGGCCCCGACCAGGCCATGGCATCAGAGCTGGGTGGCCAGATGTCTGAAGGCTGCTCTTCGGGCTGGCTGGTCACAAAACGGCGGGAGCAGGCGACAGAGGCCCCAGGCAGCGAGGCTGCACAGGCCAGCCCAGTGCCCAGCGAGCCCTGGGAAGCTGGTGGCCTTCACACTGCACCACCCCCTGCTTTCTTTCCGGCCTGTCCAGTCTGTGGTGGACTCAAGGTAAACTCCCCCCCCTGAGATGGCGGCCTGTGCTGCCAGGGCTCGGGGTTTTTCCTCTGGGTGGGAGATAAGGCCCCCCAGCCTCCTCAGAGGGGTGCTCTGTCCTGTGTCTCTGGGACCCACTCAGCCATGGAAAGCGTCTGGGTTGGAGCGACCATGCAGGCCCCCCTCAAAGGGCATGTGGCTGCCTGCAGATGGGGTACCTCACGGCAGCATGTTCCTGATCATGGGGCATTGGCCAGACAGGTGAGGCCTGTGGAATCCCTAAGCCCAGCTTCTCCACCCGGTCTTCTCACCCTGGGGGTCAGATGCTGGGGGCTGAGCTGGGTGCTGCACCCCACTGACTGAAGGCTTGCCTTGGGGTGCTGTGTTGGGAGGCCCCATGGGCTGGGTCAGGCCTTAGGCTGGGTTCGTCCTGGCCCTCTGCCCATTCTAATGCCCAAGCCTCCTCCTTCCATAAAGACCGAGGCCCTGTGGCAGCTCTGGATACCTGGGTCTGTCTGAGGCATCTCACTCTGCTGAGCTCCTGGGCTCTGTCTGCACCACTGAGTTTGTATGGTCCCTCACGGTGCTGGTGCGGGCATGGCCTCCTGCCCCATGGGGAGGAAACTGATGCTCAGGAGGCCTGTGACTTGTGGGCCAGCGTCCTGTGACTGGGACCCACTGTGTCCCATGCCAGCCTCTTCCCAAAGGGGAGCCCCCTCGGCCCAGGGTCTCTACCACCTCCCCCTGTGCCCTTTTGCTGGGACCAGGAAGCTGGTAGGCAGGAGTAGTTGGGGCCACTGGGTACCTGGGGCCTCTGGATCTGTGTCCCCTGCGTGGTGCAGTGCGAGCCATTCTTGCTGGCATAGGCAGAGGCTGGCTGTGCCCAGCCCTCCTGGACTCCCTGTGGCCCAAGTGGCCAGTCTGGCTGGGCACCCTGTGGACACCTGGCCTTCTTCCTGCTCTGTGGACCGTGTTGTTGCTCTGCTCTCTTTTTAAAATCTGACATTTTGTAATACTTTCTCAGACTGGAAATAAAGTTTTCTTTTCATACCACGTGTCCTTTCTGTGTGGCCAGCCCCCCCCCCCCCAGCTATGGGGCTGGGACCAGGAATGACCTCTCAGGCTGCACACAGACCTGGGGGTGTATGCAAGTGTGTGCACATGTGTGTACATATGTGCATGTGTGTGCGTGTGCCTGGTCAGGGGCCTAGGTGTCGGCTCTGCACCTGGGCCTCGTGGTCCTCCTGCTTCCTCTGGGCCCTGAACAGCCCGGTCAGTCACCTGCCAGCTGCTGGGATCACACTGCTGGGTGTCGAGGGAGAGCAGGCTTTGGGTCCAGCCTGGGCCACATCCACCACCTGTGGGCTGAGTGGCCCCAAAGTCACTGTACTCTCTGGGCCTCAGTTTCCTCTTCCATAGATGGGGTGACCATTCCTACCATGGGCTGCACGGGGGCTCTGACGTGTTGGTGGGAGAGGTCCTGGGCAGTGGGGCAGCTTTCTGCACAAGAAACAGGGTGCTGAGTAGAACCCCTCTCTGTCCAGACTCCTCGCTTTGCTTCCTGGGATCTGCACCTGCAGCAGGCAGGAAAAGGTGCCCGGGGTGGGGGAGCCAGGTTGGGGGTCTCACGTCTTCCCAGGATCTGGGTGCGGGATGTGGGCAGGGGAGCTGGGCTTGGGTGTGAAGGCCTCCTTCACTGGAGGATGGGGCTGCTGGGGCTAAGTATCTACGGGATGAGGTCACTTGGGAAGAGGGCTGGACGTCCACAGGAAATGTATCCAGTGTCTTTGGGCCCCTGGAGGCCCAGGTTGTGGGTGGAGTCCCCTCTGGGGACAGGGAGGTTCCAACCCCTCACCCACTCTTCCCAGTATGTGTTGCAGGCCCTGGTTTGCTGAGCACCCCAGAGCCATCCTCAGCAGCCCCTCTGGGGCATCTGCCAGGCATGGACAGCAGCCTCCAGTCCTGGCCCTGGTGTGGGAGCCAGCACTGCCTGGGGCTGGTCTGCTCTGGTACCTCTGCCCACAGCCAGGGTGTGAAGCAGCCCTGGGCCTGTGCTGAGTGCCCTTCCAAGCCTATAGTCCCAGAGCTCTGGGCATCTGCCTCTGGTCCCCTGGGGGCCCCGGCTGCTGTGTGCTCAGACCGGCTGGCTGGCTTGGGTGCATCCCAGTCTCTTGGGCGCTGGCCTGGGGCTATAACCACCCTCCTTGACACTGGCCTGGACTGGCACTGCACTGGGCCCTTTTAGCCTTCTGGGCTCCCGCCCCATGGGCCCAGCCCTCAGACTCCCTCCCAGGGCTGTGGCTCTTGACATCCCCTCACCTGGGCTCCCAGCCACCACAGGGCTTTTGCAAAGGGGATACAGGGGAGTCAGCCCACATGCTCCCCCTTCCTGGGCCCATATGGGGCCGGAAGAGACTTGCCTCCTCTGGGCTCCTGCACTGCTCAGGGCAGGGCAGGGCTGGTCCCCTGGGTCTCAGGTGGCCCAGGCCTCCAGCTCCCATGCAGGCCATGGGCCCTGGGGGGGCAGAGGATTTGCCCTGTGGGTGCAGGGGCAATGCTTGGGGAAGCAGCAGGGGCTGTACTGACCCATATTCTCTTCGGTCTAGGGCATGGCAGCCTCACACTCAGGACTTGCTGTGGCACATCCAGGTAGGCCCTGGCATGAGCCTATTTGTAGTCTGACTCTGGACAGGAAGTCGGGATGGACAGCAGGCTCTCGGGCATTTCCTTCTGCTCTGGGGATCCTAGGCACCCCTTCTGCCTGTTGGCACCGTGTGAGCCCCACTCCCAGGACAATGGGCTCGGGTAGGGGTGGGGCGGGGCAGGGGCCTCAGCATCAATTCCAATTGATGGTGCTTAGTGTCCTTGGGGACAGGGAGGACAGCAGAGTAGTGCTCAGGGTCAGGTAGGGAACCTACGCTGGCCTGGCTCGCTTTGGCTCTGAGTTACGTCTCTCTGCTGGGAGTGAACAGGTAACAAGATGCAGCCAGCCCTGCTGGGGCAGGAATGGGGAGGAGGGTGGACTTCCAGGCTGCGTGTGCACCACGGGTAATGGGGCCTGTGTCAGGGGTGTGGCTGGGTGACCCAGGGAACCTGGGTAGGGACAGCAGAGCCAGGACCATCCCCACGACCAGGGATCAGAATTCTGTGGGTACCTGAGCTGCCATGGGATAGGGACCTTGTGTGAGTACCAGGTTCAGCTATGCCTCCCAGGCCTCCGGCGCTGCGGAGAGGGAGAGCACCACAAAGACCAGGCTCTGTGGCCCAAGGGAAATGCAAGAAGGGGTCAGCACGGCTCTGGTCACCTCCTGGGGACTCACAGCCCCTTCCCCACAGGATCCTCAGGGCTGGAGGCTCCCAAGACACCCGCCTATGTGAACCTCCCTGTCAGCCCATCGTCCCGGCAGCAGCTGCACTACATGGGCCTCGAGCTCCAGGAGGCTGGTGTGGGCATCCGAGGTGGGCACGTGCTCCGCCAGAGCTGCTGTCTGTGAGCTGCCCCTCTGAGGGCCCCTGGGGGTGGGGGGTTCTGGGGGCTGGCGAGAAGTGATGGTTCTACAGTACCCTGCTCACACCAGGGCTGCCCACAGGGGCTGGTGCCTCCCGCTATGCACAGATTGACATCGTGGCCACGGAGGCAGCACAGCGGGCTGGGGCCCAGCACGCCCAGGAGCGGCTGTCAGAGCTGCAGCAGTGCAGGAGGGGCGCCCCGCAGTGAGCTGCGGCCAGACATCTTGCACGGGGCTGGCTCTGTCCTGAGGAGCTCCGTCCTCTGACCAGCATCCTGGCGCGGTGGAGGTTCCACTGGCCCCTGGTTCCCAGAGCAATGGAAGTCTCTGGGTCCAGGCCAACCCTTCTTGTCCCAAGAGGTGTCACCTTCAATGTCACCAAGGCTGTGCCCACCAGGTGAATCTGAAAAGATTCTGAGCCCTGGGGTGCAGGTGGCGCTGCCATCTGGGTGAGGGGATGGCACAGACCACGCTTGTCCTGAAGATGTAGTGGCACCGACCTGGGGCAACACAGCCGGGCCCCACCCTCTGGCCTGGGCCTCTGCTCTGGGACCTGGGCTGGGAGAGCTGCCCACCACTCTGGGCCCCACCTCTCAGCCACAGTGCCCTGCTCCTGGGGACTGAGGCAGTGGGGGATCAGCGCCTGCGTGACCCAGTGCTGGGCCAACCGCCCAGAGGCTCAGACCCACCCAGCATGGAGGTCTGAGCTGTTACTGTCCATTTTTAACAATGCACATTCTTTTCCTGGAGGTGTGAGGTTCTCTTTCTTGGGTGGCTTCTGCCCTGGACTTGATCTGACATCTTGATGCTGGGTCTAAGGGGCCAGCTCTGGGCCTCCAGCCGGGGTCTTCCTGGGCTTCCCCAGATTCAGAGCTCAGGGATGGAGGCTCTGCTCACAGCCAGCCAGGCCCCCCTCTATGTGCCTTCTGTCCCCATTCCCCGGAATCCGTGGTGTCCCATGGGCCCACGGTGAGTGGCCTGTGGCCCAAAGTGGCTGATCCTGAGGTTTGGGTTGACCAAGGCTCCTGCCCTGCTCAGCTTCTGATGTGGCCCTGGCTGAATGGGCTGACTGCAGGAGAGGTGCCAAGCGTAGGTCTCCCCCACGATGGGCTGGAGGGCCCCAGATTCCCGCTTGCACTGGGCCAGGGGACTCTCCACTTACAGGTGGGACGGGGGTCAGCTGCCGAGGGTGAGGGCACAGGGCAAGGTCTGAGCTGTGGGGGCACAGAGCGGGTATCAGGCTGTCCTGCTGACAGTAGATGCTTGTCAGGCCTGGCAGCTTTAGAGGCCAGAACGGCCACTTGAGGAGAACTACTGCAGGGGAGGCCTGGCAGCGCGTCACCCCAGGGGCTCGCCATGTGCTGAGAGGTCTCCGGGACCCTGGCCTCCAACTGCAGCCCAGGCAGGACCTCCAAACACTAAGCCTGCATCGCCCATAGCCTCCTGACTGCAGTGGCCACTCAGCTGCCCGTCCATGCCCCGCCGGGATGCTGTCACCCTTGCCTCCCCGGGTCTGGTCAGAGCCCTGCCCTCTCCGAGCTGCAGGCGGCGTGGCTCTCCCTTGGTGTCTGGGCTGCGGGACAACTGAGACCCCGCGGCAGCTCCTGCCCCTGCGGTTCCCACCGCCCCAGGCTGGCTACGCTCAGCGTCCGCGACTGGCGACAGCACCGGGCGGCAACAGCACCGGGCCGCACAACACCAGGCCGCAACAGCACCGGGCCAACGCCTTGTCCTGAAGAGCGCGACATGTGAAAACACTTCAGTGTGCTGCTCAGTGAGCCCATGCCGTGTGGGCGGGGCCACGGGCGCCCTGGGGTGCTGACGCGCCTGCGCAGAGCGTGGTGGGCGGGACGTGGGCGGGGCCCAGAGGCCGGGTCTCCCTCCGAGGCACAAGCTGGCCTCCTGCCTCTCAGCTTTCCCTACAGGACGTTGCGGCGGCCGGCGGTCTGAGGGCCGGCACCCCGAGCGGAGGGCCTCCGCGCAGAGAGCAGCCACCCCTGCGGCCGGGCGTTTTCACACACTTGCTGGTAACTGCTGTCTCAGGTGGTGTTTCTGTGGTTTCTGGTGGGGACTGAACCTAGGCATAGGCGCTGAGCTACATCCCCAGCCTTTCATTTCTGTGTTAGGGTCCTGCTAAACTGCCCAGGCTGGATTGAACTTGCAGTCTTGCCTCAGGCTCTCAGAGTGTGGGAACCACAGGTGTGCAGCATTGTGGGTGGCCCGTGCGGGTAGACTGTATCTGTAGCTGACTCCGGCTGTGGCTGGGTGGTCAGGAGAAAGAACTTGCATCTCGGGCGTCACCGATGGTGCGGATGCCCAGGCAGTTGGTGAGCTGTGACCCTTTTGGCAGAGGGGTTGGGTGTGCATCTCTAACTTTCCTAGATTTTTGCCCAGTTCTGTCCTCTTAATTGGCGGTGAAACTGCACCGCCCTGGAGTATGGGCGATCCCAAGCGCTGGGCCGGTGCGGCCACAGGGTGGATATAACAGGACAGCTGAGGCTTCTCAACTCCCACTGGGTGTGGAGCTAGACAAGCTCTCAGAGCCTGCAGCTGTGTGGAAATTCAGGCTCTTCCCCTTGTAATTGGCTGCTTCTGCTGTCTTCCACTGGGCTGTTTATGAGACACTAACGATGGATTCTATATTGTCAGGGTTTTTTAATCAGTATTTCTCAAGATTTAGTCAGCTGGGTGTGGTGCACACCTGTAATCCCAGTACCTGGGAGGCCGAGGCAGGATCGAGGATCGTGGCGAGTTCGAGGCCAGCCTGAACTACATAGCAACACCCTGTCTTAAAAACCAAAAAGATTTAGTCAGACACACCTACAAAGTTTGTTATGAAGGTCAGTGCCCCCTCTACCTCTAGCTCTTCTGTCACTTCCATTTATTATTCTTTCCTTGTGGTATGGCAGATCAAACTCAGCTTGCACTTGTACGGCAGGTGTGGCCTGTTACTTCCCACCCACTAAGCTAAATCCACAGCTCACTGCCACCTGTTTTGAGACTTGTGGTGCAGGTTCTGTTCACTGATCATTCCTGGGGACCTGGCACCCTACTTGCTTGGCTCTCCTGCTGAGCTCTGTAGGCTCTAAGGCTGCGCACAAGGGTGGTTGGAAAGCGCAGGGGATAATGAAATGTCAAGCACTGTTACAGTGAAAGGCTTGCTGCCACCAGTCCCTCAGTCCTCTTCCTTGTTTGGAACACGCTGAGCCCATTGCTCATGCCAGTCTAAAGCGGTCCTGAGGCCTCCTTCCCCTGTCTCTCCAAGGGCAATCAAAGATATGGCAAATGCTACTGCCGTGTCATCCAGGGGAGACAATGGGTCCTTGTCCACTTCACACACAGACTGGCCCATGTGACTTCTGGCTCTTCCTCAAAGTCAAAATGACTAGGACAATGGGCCGGGATTCAGGAGACCAAGGTGCCCAGGACAGCACTAAAGACACTAGTGAAAGAGGACTCCAGAGCTGTTGTGAAAACTGGCAGGAACAATGGAATGCGTGAGCTCCAAGTGAAGAGGTGGCCATGGACCTAGCTCAGTGGTTCCAGTGCCTGCCTCACAAGTGCAAGGTTCTCAGTTCAAGGCCTTGTTTAAAGATTCAAGTGAAGAGGATTTGGAGGGTTCATGACCATGTGTCATTTACTGTAATACATTTTTATCATGGTTTTTTTTGAGACAGGGTCTCACTTTGTAGTCCAGGCTGGCCTTGAGCTCACTATGTAGCCCAGGCAAGCCTGGAACTCAGCAATCCTCCTGTCTCTGCCTCCCAAGTGCTGGGATTACAGGCATGAGCCACCACATCTGGCACAGTGGTAGGTGGTATTGATGGCTGGTGGGCGTGAGTCTCCACGCCCAGCATTGTATGTGGTTACCGGGGATCCAACTCAGGACCTTGTGCTTGTGAGGTAGGTGCCAGAACCACTGAGCTAACCCTCCAGCCCCAGCTGTAATAAATTTTTTAAAATGTAAATATTCATCATATTTTTCTATCACCATTGCCTATTACCTTCCTTTTCCTGGCCAAGGTTTTCTCCCTGGAAAGCAGTTTTCTGCAGACCTATTGCAAACAGGCTCTTGGCCCTTTCCCTCATCATGAAGCTGCCCTCTCAGGATGCCCGCCTAGTCAATGTTCAACTTGACTGCCGTCTTCCCCAGAAGCACCTGAGCACCCCACCCAGGTGCGGGGACTCACGAGCCTCTCCTGGGGTGGACCCCCTCTCTTCTTGTTTTAAGGAGTGCTCTTCTCCAGCACATCTAAGAGAGGAGGGCAAATCTGAGGCCAAACATGCTTCAGGGTAAAGTCCACATTCAGGGTGATTTCCTGTGGCTTGCCTACTGCTGCTCTAGCAGGGCACCCGGTACCTGTGACGCCTGGCACACCAGGCCTTGAGCTGCACTGCTGAGTTCCAGGTACCACAGTTTTCAGTGTCCTGGAGCCTTGAGCCTGGAAACTCACTCTTCAGTTACAAAGGTTTCCCCGGTTAATGGACAGTCTCCCCACCGCTGTCTTCTGCGGCCTCTGGAATCTGACTCCTCAGACCACTGGCCTTTCCACTTCTAAGCTTCTTATAGTTGAGAGTCAAACCCAGGGCATCCTGCCATTAAATTGCATCCACCTTTTTTTTTTTTTGCAGTACTGAGGATCAAATTCGGGTCCCTTGTGCTTCAAAGGTAGGTGCATTACCACATAAGCCATATCCCCAGCCCTGGCGTCTGCCTTTTTACAAACTGTTTTCTTGAGATACGGTTTTGCTAGGTTGCCCAGGCTGGCCTTGAACTTGGGATCCTTCTCTTAGCCTCTGTAGTAGCCTGGATTATGGGTGGGCACTTTCCCCATGTCCTCTCTTCTGTGGCACCGTTGATTTCCTCCCATTACTTTCCACCCTCTGAAACTTGACTTCTGCCCTGGGTTCAATGCTCAGCCCACGTGTGTACATGTGCTCCATGCTCAACCCCACGCTCAGGTCTGTGTGTGCCTGTGCCCCATGCTCAGCTCCACGTGTGTGTATGTACGTGCACACCTGCACTTCTGATGCAGTATCCAAGACAATCCACTGTCAAAACCCCCACAGACTTGTCTTGGTAGAAACTGAGAAGTGGATCCAAACTTGTGTGTGGAAACGTACACTGAAGAGCAGACAGTCCATGCACTTTGGCACCTCTGGGCTGCGCACGCACATTGTGTGTGTTGAGGAATGCATGATTTGCTTCAAGGTGAGTACTTGGAAGCTGCATGAAAGCAGCGCAGCCCTGCTCAGGGCTCCTCAGGAGCTATTTCCCATGACCACACTCAAGGCTACAGGCCCCCTCTGGTCAGCTTGGCAGACACTTGACAACCCTGGGCCCAGCCCCCTCCCAGCCTTGCACTGTGACATTGGGGACTGCGAACCCCAGGAGGGCCATGTCCTGCATGTAGGGTACCAGAGCCTGGGCCCCTGATGCTGCTGAAGTCTTGGGGGCCAGCTGGCCAGCCCACCTGGGGATGTCCTAGCAGACTGGGGTGCGGCAGACACTGTGGAGGTGGGAGGCCACCCACAGTTCTCTGCTGTGGGACTGCGCTACAGCTGCCCCCTCTGGATAGACCTGCAAGTTTCCAGCAGGCTGTTAGCCTCACCCTTCTGACTGGGGTAAGCAGACCCTGTGCAGGCACATCTTAGTTTTCAGGCCGAGACCTACCTGCTGAAAGACCCAGCACACCTACACAGATGGCTTCCAGGCTCAGCGTAGGCGCTGACCTGCCCAGCAGTCAGCTGTGGTGTTTGAGAAATGTCCTGCAGGCCCCTCTCCTTGCACCCCTGGAACTGCAGAGGGAGGAGGAAGCGCTCTGTCAGAGGCCCTCCCTGGGGCCACACTGCCACTCCACCACTTGGTCCCAAGACCAAGCTCCAACGGGCTCCTGGGTTTAAAGCAGGACAGGTTGTGCCACGGGGAGGGTGGCATTTCCAGAGCCCTGGGGACAAAGGGCTGCCTACCCTCAACAGGACAGAGTGAGGGCCTTGGAATGCCAGCTCCAACGAGAGATCAGACGGTGACAGACAACACACACTGTAATGTGTTCAAGCCTCTGTGACATGTCTGAAGGCAGCTCTGCAGGCCTACAATGTGAACTGCCCACGGTCTGTCACCTGCTGGCAGCTGGACCTCACGGTGTTAACAGGTGACAGGAAGCCTGTCACCTCGGGTAGGACCAGGGCATGGGGCTGAGACGTGTCTGATGGGCAGGTTTGACTGCCCAGCCTGCCATGTGACCATGGGTCTGTCCGCACAGACAGCACTGGGAGCCTGGGTCCTCCTCTCTGTCTCCACTGCTGTTGCCGGCCTCAGAGCTCATTGTGCCGCGTCCTGGAGACCCTGCTGGACAGGTCCTGCAAATGCTTCTTCACCTGTGGGGGACAGAGACACCTGTCACCGGAGTGAGCGCAGCACATGCAGTGCCACAAGATGTGGGTGACGATGGAGGCCTCTCCGCTGTGTCACAGACCCTGGTTAGCTCAGGGTCACCTGAAGACACCACCAGAGGACACCAAAGCTGACACGAGAAGCAAGCCATTCCGCAGAGGGAAGCGGATGCTCCTGGGTATCTGCTATGTTCTATCTCCAGGGCAGAGGACAGGGCCTGGACTCAGCGTGGCATGTCCCCCTCACGGCTCTGGGTTGTGAAGGGGGAGGGACAGATGTCACATCTCACCCCAACAGCACTGGACACCAAGGAGCCAGTGGGGCTTGGCCAGCTGCCATCAGCCTCCTGCATTCTCACAGTGCCCTGCCCGTCAAGGCTCAGGGTGGTGGCTCCCAAAGGCCTGCCTCGATGGCCCTGGGGCCTGGCATGCCTCTGACCTCTGAGCCCATGTACAGCTTTCTCAACTGATGAGGTGGCTGCGGTCTGAGCTCACACCTCTCTGCCACAGGTGGTGCCCGTGAAGCCCACATGCCCATGGTCCCCCAAGTGCAGCACAAGCCCCAGCTGCCGCTCCTCCCGATCTGGCCTCTCATGGCCTCTGGCTCAGTCTCGGTCTTGTCTGCTCTGCTGCGCCACACTCCTTCCCGGGGCCCCTGTGCTCAACAATCGGAAGGCAGTGGCTCCTGCCTGCCCTGGCCCACAGCCTTGCACCCTGCTTCCACCTGGTGCTGCTGCTCCATGGAAAGGTGCCCACTGCCAGGCCACCATGGGCCACAGGGAAGAGCCAGGCACTGCTTGGTGTCACGGCATGCATGCCCACCTTGTAGCCTAGCTCCTTGGTCCTCTCCTCCAGCAGGGCGTACTTCTCCCTGTTGCGGCTGACGTGCTCCTGGTCACCGATGCGCTCCACGTGCCTCAGCTTCTCGTGTGAGATCTCCAGCTGCTTCTGGTAGTGGTTGTGCTTCTCAATCTTGGCTTCAAAATGCTTGAGCTCCTCCTGGAGGGGTTCAGCAGCTCGGTTTCCTCGACAAGGCTCCTTGAGGCCCCGGGGCCCCAAGCTAGAGGACCTTCATCCTCATCCGGGCAGCCTGTTTCGTGTGGTCACTGTGCCCTATCCAGTGTGTGGGCTCAGGGCTGGCCTGGGGCTTCAGCACAACCCCAGCATCCTTTGATCCTGCCCTGAATGCAGGCCCAGCTCCCTGCAGTCACCTCCAGAAGGCTGAGGCACACATGTGGGTGGTCCCTGGGCTTGGGGAGCCCTGGCCCTCCTCATGGGGTGAGGACACTTCAGGCCAGAGGCCTGGATGTGCCACTGGCCACTGCTCACAGCCCCCCACTCTCTGGGCTCCCTGGGGTTCAGTGGGACCCCCCCAAGCCCAACTGCTGTGCTTCTCTGGCACAGGTGGGCATGTCCTGAATGGGACCCTTGAGGAGCACACAGGCCCGGCCACCTGAGCAGCCCTGCTCTGCCATCTTGCCACTCACACCCAGCTGGCCTGGAGTTGGGGCCGCGCTCAGTGTCACGGAGCAGAGGAGCCAGCGCACAGGGCCTCTCCACTCCCTCTCGGGATCTCAGCCCACAGCCCCTCAGCCACCTTCTCCCCATGGCAACTGCTGAGGCTGATGGCCATCTGTACCACCCTGGAGACTGGATGGGGGAGGGGCCCTGCGCAGCTCCTTACCCGGAAGGACTCTAGCTCCTTTTCAGTGAAGTTGGCGGTCTGGGCCAGGTCCCACAGATCGATCACCCGTGGCTCCTCGAACTCTGCGAAGGGCAGGGTGGGCTCGTCAGGGGGCAGCTCTCCCGAGCCGAGGTAGCCAGAAGAAACGAGGGGCAGTGTGGGCCAACGGGCAAAGCTTTGGGGCAAGCCTCACTCCTAGGACGGGGGCACAGCCTGGAAGGGGCTGTACCACCTTGGGCCGGTCTGAGGGACAGGGTGCTGGCCAGGGGCCAGGCTGTGGCTGTGACACTGATGCACCCGGGCGCCAGGAGTGCTCACCTGCGGCAGGGCCGTAGCCCTGGTGGCTGACCTTGCGCAGGCGGTCCAGGCCCTGGTTGATGCTCCGCAGCTTCTCCTTGAGCTCACTGTGCTTGCTGTACCGGACGCCGGCCTTGTGGTGGCTCAGATCCACAGGGCTGATGGCATTGTTGTAGGCCTCTATGGAGGTGGGGGCCGAGGCAAGTGAGGACCCCAGCCCACTCCGGGGGGGGTGGGGGGTGACTGGGCCACATGCAGGCCCTCTGCCACGTGAGCCTCAGACTCACGCCCTGCGATTCCAAAACATTCCCCAAAACTGCACGGTGGACCTCGGAGGAGGGAGGGATGGGGAGAAAATAACTGAAACATAGGCTCTGTGTGCACCAAGGTCCCAAAATAAACATCTGTCCGTATCACGATAGGCGCTAAAAAAGAGGAGCTGGAAATGAGAAACTGTGTTATATGTACAGATTCTCAATATTGTGTCTGCTATGCCACTGTGGCCACAACCCAGGCCCACACCCCCACTGTCACCGTGAAGTTGGACTTGTCACTTTGACTAGCTGAGGAGCCACTGGAGGCTGAGAGAACTCACTGCTGTGCCTGGTAGGGTGGAGACTGAGCATGGGGGTCTTGGCTGGCCCACTGCAGCTGGTGCTGCCCCTGGCGCTGCTTCGGCTGGCATGAACTGAGGACTGCAGTCCCCTGCCCTCCCTCCATGAGGCCTGCCTTGGAGTGGCTCACCATGGACGAGACCTCTCGAGACATGAGCTAAATAAACCTCCCCTTTTACACTGTGGGTACCAGGCGCTAAATCCACAGGTGGGAAAGCTGCCTGATGCACCAGTCTCCGCTGGTTCTGACGCTGAGTCCTCTATCAAGAGGCCCAAAGCACTGTACCAACTGCACATGTGTGATTAATAAGATTGCTTTTCCCACTCAGAACTGGGGTGGTGCAAGAAGAGGGCATGAAGGTCCCATTGGCAGCTCCCTGCCTGCAGCAGCCAGGCCAGGACGGCCCTTAAGCAGTGCCCACTGGGCTTACCTTCGGTCCTGCTCAGTGTGTCCAGCAGCACATTGTACTCGTGGACCTTGTCTTTGTGGTGCAGAAACTCACGCCACAGCTTGTCCAGCTCTTCGCTGGAGAACTTCCCTGAGGTCTTCGCCTGGGAGGGAGAGCACGGCTGGGCATCCTGGAGACCATTAGCTGCTCACAGCTGACAACCCCAGGACGGGTGGGGCTACCAGAGATCCACGCGAGGCCCTGCTAAGCCTCTCGGAGCTTCTCACCTTTTACTGGACGGGTGGGGAAGGCTGGATCCCCAGCTGGAGGGGAGCTGTGCTTGGCTGTCCTGGCTATGACTGATGAGGACAGCAGAGCCACCTCCTCGGGGTCATCTGGTGGCTCCCTGTTGTCCCACTCCCTTCCCTCCTGCCCCTCCATGGCCCAGGGCCTCAGTTAGTATGAGATCCCAATTCATGGGCCTGTGGGTGCTGCCCCGGACCAGGACAAGAGGACAGGCCAAGCAGACCACACCACACCTCATTGCCCAGCCTGCACCCATGTCCCACTTGGAGGACTGCACCCCAAAGGAAAGAGCCATCAAGCCAGCACCATTTACCCTCCCAGGCCCAGCAACAACACACAGACAGACAGACATCCTCACTGAGGGCACCTTTCCTAGTCACAGAAGCTGGCCTGCAGGCCACATTTAAGTGTCAGATACAAGGAATGGATCCAGCCACACCTGGGTAGCAGCTCAGGAAAGACAATATAACCCTAGGTGATCTAGACAGTCGTCTTTTTCCCCTGATGTCCTAGGGACTCAAGGACTGGCCACATACCCAGCATCTCCCCCTCTTCTAAAAATTTTTTGAGATAGGGCCTTGCTAAGTTGCCCAGACTGGGCTTGAACTTGTGATCCTCCTGTCTCAGGCTCCTAGAGTGCTAGGATTATAGGACTGGGCCACCATGTCCAGCAATCAATACACTCCAAGTGTCTGTGGCTCTAACAGCTATAAGCTGAACAGACTTCCTTTTGGAGAGAGCAGGGATATTCCAAGCTGGAAAGCAGGACAATCCATAGGCTACAGCGAGCCCAGAGGCCAGTGCCTACCCGAGGTGCCTGTCTCACCCTGTCCCACCCTGACAACCCAGGGACAAGTCTGGAAGTGGGGAACCCAGTACCTTGTGCCACAGCTTCTCCAGCCGGGGGTCACCCAACCCGTCGTCCTGGGCATCATCAGCCAGCGCGTTGCTGTGCACGGCCTGGGTGTCCTTCCTCCCGTCCAGCCCGTACCTGGCCAGGATGACTGGGGGGCCGGTCACCGAGCTGCCTCAGGGGCTGCTCCTCACCTCCTGGAGCCTCCCTCCCCCATTTCCCAGTGACCACATAGGTCTAGTGGGGTCCAGACTGCACCCCAGGGTCTGCAGGATACCTAGGGCTGCGAGGCAGAACCATGCCCCACCCCAGGTGCATGGATTTTTAGGACATGGCTGCTGGAGCTGGACCAGGGTGCCAGCCAGGAGGGAGGCTGCTCGGGTGCGCTGCTGCCCAGTGGAGGGCGCCCTAGCCCTCACTCCCTGTGCCTTGTTACCTGCACGCAGTGGGGAGCCTGGGTGCTGACCCTGCGCACAGGGCGTTCATGACACAGCACAGGGCTGGTGCGGGACCTCTGCTTCTCCAGTGGCTGCCTGACTTTGGAACCTGCTGTGCCCGCCCTCCATGTCTGCAGCTGTGTGCACAGCTAGCTCCCACCAGCCTGGCCTCCTGTCCCTCCCTGAGGCAGGTGAAGGTCCCATCTGTCTTGATTACCCAACTATGAGGTGCTCACCACAGTGCCCCCCACCCCAGTCCTCTGACTGTCACAGCACGAATCTCCTAAAAGCTGACATCTGCCCCAGAATGTCAGGCCCTGGCTGCACCTGCTCTTCCTCCAATTCGCACAGCATCACAGAGCCCCAGGCCCTGGCTGCCTGGCACCTTGTCCTAGAGCCCCTGCCCCTGGGTCTGCCAACCCACTCAACCATCAGCCAGGGGCTGAGGCTGCACCATAGTGCACCTGCTGTCCCTCATGCTGGCCTCAAACTTCACAGCCCAGTAGAAGCCAGCGCCATTCCTCCCCAGACTAACAAGCAGAGACTCACTGTTGAGATTGCGGGCGAGCTTGGCCTCCTTCTCCCCGTCCTCGTCCAGCCCTTCCACCTTCAGCTTCTTCCAGTTGAGCTCATCGCGCTCTTGTATCTTCAGGTCCGCGTGCAGCTCGGCCAGCTTCACGGGAGAGAGATGGAGCTGCTGACGAGAAGAGGGCCGCCTGAGACAGCTGGCCAGGAGAGCCAGGACAGCCTATGCCTGGCCTGGAAGGCGGTGGCCGCCAGGATCCCCCAGGTGACCAGGAGGAGATGGATCCAGGTCTTAAGACAACAGAATTCAAGGTCCTGCATGTAGTCATGGATGAGAACTCCAGGACGTGGTACCTTTAGACATGGCACCCTGCTGGAGAAAGGATGGGAACATGATCTAGAAATGCCATGTCTGTCATGGAGGCTGCTGTCCCACCTCTGCCATACTGGTACGTGGTGACATCCACCGGGTAAGCAGGGCCATGAGAGAGGAAATGAGGAAAAAGTACACCTCATGAAGGGTGTACGCCCCAGAAAGCAGGGCGTGAATGTACAGGAAACATAAGACAAAACCCTTTCCACTTGGGGAGCTGGGACAGAACCCAGGGCCTGGCGTGGGCTTGGCAAGCACCCTACCACCGAGCCACAGCTCAGCCAGTCAGGAAAAATCTACAATATCAAACTTAAGCTAACCAAATCAGATACCCAGCAGTGGGACTGGTGGGCTGCGTGCTGGACGCCAGAGCCCCTAGCACCCTCCCTCCCAAGTCTCTGGGAACTGAACCAGTTGTGAAAGGGACCAGATCTGGAGTGATCCACCTGCCTCACTTGGCCGCAGCTATGCTGCCAGGCTGGCGATTGGTCCATTTGCAGCTTTCCTGCTGCAGTTGGGCCTGGTCTGCTCCACCTGACCTGGCCCAGCTGACAACTCACAGAGGAAGATAGTCCCTGGGCATACTGCTTTAGGCTTTTAAAGACAGATAAAGGTAGGGATTTAGCAAGACTGTCTGGGCTGGGAGTGTAACTTGGTGAGAAGGCCCTGCATGGAGGTTGATGGCTGCCTTGTGAAGCCTGACCACTGTCCCCACATCTGGATGACAGGTCAGATGGCAAGAAGGGAGCAGAAGAGGTACAAACATGGGCCACGGCACCATCATCTATGGCTCTGGTTCTGACCTGGCTACTGACAAGCAGGTCCAGGGTGAAGCCCAAGAATGTCACCATGTCACTCCAAGGTTTATGGAGGCATGTGCGGAACCTCATGGGGTGCCCTTTACCTGGCCCTCCGGCTAGCACCCCCACAAAACCCCAGATGTCCACATACAGAGCTTATCTCCTCCGGGGGTTCCCCGAAGCTGGTGGGTAGTGAGGGAAGCCAGGGAGAGGGCAGGAGACTTGCGACCTGGAGTGAACTCCCACACACATCCTGCCTGCTGGGAGGGAAGCGTGCTGGCTGCTTTGGGGTGCTGAGGCCCCATGTACCCAAACTGCTCCCGCAGGGGAGATGATGGCTGAGGTTCTGGGCTTCTCCTCTGTAGCAAGAGCCAGCAGTGCCACTACCCCAGACCTGCATGCTCTGGGGCAGCAGAGGCGGGTCTGGTGTCCTCTGACCTCTCAGCTGGTGCCTAGGTTGAGAGCAGGCTGAGGCCCCAGGTGCTGACCAACCCTGCCCGAGTCCTTTTGCACTGGCTCTAGCATGAATGTTCCCACCTGTGGTTGCCACACCCCCCTCAACCCAATTATCCGACCCTTCGTTTTCCTTCCCCTCCTTAGGCAACCTGGGTGAACGTGGGAAGGTGCCCCAGTTGTAGAAGCCAAAGCCACACTTGGGTGCCACCTTCCTGCGCTCCTGAATCACCAACTCTGTGGTCCCTGGCCTCAGGGTCTACAATGCACACCCAACACCTCACACCTGTTGATGGTCCTTGGGCAGCAGCTCGGGGCAGAGAAAGGCACACAGAGGAGGGGACAAGTGGGTCACACACATGCCTGGCCTGCTTTAAGACCCCCCCCTCCTTCGTGTGAGGGTCTCACACACACCTAGTTAGACAGCAGCTCCTTTCTCTGCATCAGGGCTGGGCTGAGGCTCAGGGCAGAGTGCACATTAACCTGACTTAACCCTCAGCACCACGAGAAAAGCAAAGGGCTGGGTCAAACATTAAGCATTGAGTAAATCATCAATATCTATAAGACAGACAGACAGACAGACAGACACACACACACACACACACACACACACACACACGAAAGCCACTCTGTCCAACAAGCCGGGCAGCCGCCACCCCCTTCTGGACACCCGTGGGACAGCCAGGCCCAGCAGCCAGCCATCTGGAAGCGCAACATCCAGCCCTTCCCGGTGTGCACAGCCACAGAGGGGTCCTGGGGGCCGCTGGTCTCTGCCCCAAGCCCGACCCCACACACTGTGTCTTTTTCTTGCCCACCTGACAGGGATTCACCTTTCTTGTCAGAAACGTGAAGAGCCAGGCCCAGTGGCACATGCCAGTAACCCCAGCACTCTGGAGGCTGAGGCAGATGGATAGTGAATTCAAGGCCACTCTGGGAAGCTCACTAATATCCCATCTCAAAATTAAACAAGCAAAAGTTGGGGGTATAGCTCAGTGGCAGAGCGCCTGCCTAGCATGTGTGCAACCATGGTTCAATCCCCAGTGTCAGGAAGAAGAAAAAGAAACAGGAAGTTTAGCTCCCGGGCTCCCAGGACAGCGGTGACAGGAACTTGGCCTTGACTGCTGCAGGGCACCACGTGGACCTGTGGAGCCCCTTCCTAACACACAACAGTTTGTGCAAAGAAGCCATCAGGAGGTATGCACAGGCTGTGGTGGCCACGAGGCACCCTGCCGCCCAGCGCAGAAAGAGCCCTCGCCTATCCCCACTCAGGCCTGTGTCTTGCAACACACTGGATGTGCCACAACAGCATGAGTCTGAACAGAAGGGGCCTGGGCCCCACCTGTGGTCACACTTCCTCTAAGCAGCTAGGAAATAGGGCCTGGGTGGTGTGGCATTGGGGTGCAAGAGCTGGAGGGCTGGAGCAATCATGTCTTCGCAGTCTTGGCTCCCCGAGGCACCAGGCTCAAGAGTGGTCGCCCCTGAGAGGGGTTGGTAAGGCAAGGTGGTGCATCAGTGCCCAGCACTTTATCCTTGACCCCTACACAATGACAGATCACAGGAAAAAAGACACTTTGTGCCAGGCATGGTGGCTCATGCCTGTAATCCCAGCACTCGGAAGACAGACAGGAGGATTGCTGAGTTCCAGGCTTGCCTGGGCTACATAGTGAGCTCAGAGCCAGCCTGAACTACAAAGTGAGACCCTGTCTCAAAAAAAAAAAAAAAAAAAACAACACTTTGTTTTTAAGCAGACTGGAATACACAAATCCCTCCTGGCCAAAAACCATGGTTCTTTTCAGAAAGAGGATTGGTAAGGGGCTGGGGATTTAGCTCAGTGGCACTGCTGCCTGCCTTGCAAACACAAAGTTGTGAGTTTGATCCCTGGTACTGAAAAAAAGAAAGAAAAGAAAAAGAAAGGAAAGGAGAGGAAAGAAAAAGACCAACAAAAACCCAGAGAGGGCCTTGGTGGTGTCTGTCACAGCCTAAGGCAGCAGGCAGGTGACAGGCAAGAAATACCTCAAGCAACTGTTCACCCAACAATTCTCTGCCTCTGTAGGCTGATCACAGCACCCCACCCTGGCCTCCTGTCTACCCCAGGACTGAAGCAAAGCACCAGCTAAGCTATGCTAGGTGAAGGAAAAACCCAGTCAGAGGCCACTCATCTCTGGGACGCAGCTCTTACCACCACCTTGCAGGCTTCCACGTCTAGACACAAGCCTGCAAAAGTAAGCATGTCCTCAAGAGCTACTCTCTGGAAATAAGACTGAGTCTCTGAAGTACCTTAGAAGAGAAGCAGGGGCCGGAGGGTTAGCTCAGTGGTTCCGGCGCCTGCCTCACAAGTGCAAGGTCCTGAGTTCGATCCCCGGTAACCACGTATAATGCTGGGCGTGGAGACACGCCCACCAACAATCAACACCGCATACTACAATGCCGGACGTGGTGGCTCACGCCTGTAATCCCAGCACTCGGGAGGCAGGGACAGGAGGATTGCTGAGTTTGCTTCGGCTTGCCTGGGCACCATAGTGAGCTCAGGGCCAGCCTGAACTACAAAGCGAGACCCTGTCTCAAAAAAAAAAAAAAAAAAAGAAGAGAAGCTGATGGTGGAACAACTTCCTGTCCAGCAGCAAAAGCTCAAGAAATGAAAAGTTCACATAACCCAAAGCCCAGGCAGGCCAGGAGAGCAGACCCCCAGCGGGGCCTGCGAACTAACAGTGGAGAACTGGACGAATGTGACAGGATAGCAAATAGACCCAGTGTGGACTAGGCCGAAGCACTCAGGAACCAAGCCGGTGCAACAGGAGGGCAGGTAACTGAGGTCCGGGTAAGCTTCACAGGCAGGGGGCCCGGGCCCAACTCCTAAAAACACACCAGAGGCCCTAAATCCCCCGCTAGTGTCTTCCAGGTTCCCCAAACCTCTCCTATTGGGGAACTCTGCCCAGTCAACAGCTGTTGGTTCTACACTCATGACAGTGGGCACTGAGGGGCAGCAGCCAGGCCTTGCGTTCTTTTTCCAGGAAGCCACCCTGCCTCCCCTGTCCACAGAGCAGTTGTCATTCAGTGCTGCAGGCTGAAGACTGCACACAGGGAGGAATGCCACCCTAAGGGCAGGCCAGGAGCAGCAGGAAAGGGCCTGTTGCCTGGGGGGGGGGGGGACATAGCTCCCTATGTCCAGTACCCTGGCTCTTCTAGGGCCAAAGTTTCTCCTCCCTTCTTTTTTTTTGACAGGGTCTCGCTTTGTAGTTCAGGCTGGCCCTGAGCTCACTATGTAGCCCAGGCAAGCCTCGAACTCAGCAATTCTCCTGTCTCTGCCTCCCGAGTGCTGGGATTATAGGCGTGAGCCACCACGCTCGGCACTGTGGTATGTGGTATTGATTTCTGGTGGGCGTGAGTCTCCATGCCGAGCATTGTATGTGGTTACAGGTGATCAAACTCAGGACCTTGCGCTTGTGAGGCAGGTGCCCACTTATTTTGCAAATTACTCTGAAACTCAGGGAGGAGCTAATCTCCCTCCACTTTAGAGAGGCAGATATGAGGTCCAGATAGAAGAGTCACAATCTAAATCCCCATCCAGCCAGGTGTGGTGGCTCACGTCATCCCAGCACTCGGCAGGCAGAAGCAGGAGAACTGCTGAGTTCGACGCTTGCCTGGGCTACATAGTGAGTTCAGGGCCAGCCTGATCTACAAAGCGAGACCCTGTCTCAAAAAACTAAAAAAAAAAAAAATCCCTATCCCTGAGCAGGAGTCTAACCATAGCTGTTGAGGGCAGCTGGCGCCAGCTGACAGCAGTTGAAAGCTGAGGTTTGGTCTCCTGGCTGACTGTGAGGATGATCTTCCTATCCTGAGTTTCTTAACCTTCGCCTCCATAAGGAAGAGTCAGACACCTCTTGTCTGAGTTCGCTGTTCCTTGGTCTTGCGTTCTAAACTGATGCCCTCACCCACCATCTCCCATCTGTCACCCCACCCTGGGCTCCTGGGACTTCTGCTATTTTTGGACAGTCTGTGCTCAATATCACCTGCCCTCGTTTCTCCTGAGGGAGACAGCACAGAGCTGGCAAGGCAGACCTCTGCGGAGCCCAGCTTGGCCTGGCTGCGCACTCAGGTTGGCGTGCAGCACGGGCCTGGTCCGGGCCTGACTTAGCCCTGCGGCCGGTCTCCGGTAGTCCCAGCGGTCCAGGTCCCCGCTACCGTAGGTGGGGGCTGCGCCTGACATCCAGAAGATGGGGGATACGGTTGAGGGTCTAGGGCGGGGTCAGGGCTGCAGGAGCCCGGCTGGGGCCGCTAAGGCCCCTGCCACCTGCGCTCGTTAGGGGTGAGGCGCGAGGCCTCGCTCACCTCCAGGGTCCCGCCCGACCCCAGTCCCCGCTGAGGGCCCGTCCGGCCCGCTCACCCGCCGGGCCTTCTCCCACAGCTGGCTCAGCTTCTCCATGCGGAACTCCTCCCCCGGCTCGCGCGACGCGGGCGGCGGCGGTTCGTTTTTCTCCCGCGAGTACTTGCCGCCGTGGCTAGCTGCGGGCCGGGGCCCGAGGAGCAGCAGCAGCAGCAGCAGCAGCAGCAGCAGCTGCATCAGAGCAGTAGGAACGCAGACAACCACCTTGCGCGACGCCATCTTCCTCTGCCGCGGGCCCCGCCCACCGTGCGGGTACGGCCGGCCAATGGGCCCGCCCACTGTCCGCCCCCTGGGCTTCGTGCGTCTCGGCGTCCCGCCCCTTCTCGGCAAGTCTAAGCAGCCCAGAGCACCAGAGATTAGTGGAGGCGTCTGGGCGTTTCCTAGGCAACCCGCGGCAGGCTGGTCCTAGCGAAGGGGAGAGTTCCCAAGGGCGCTAGCGCCGGGCCTCCTGGGGCTGTGCCTGACCGCAGTGGGAGCTCAGAGGCACAGCGCCAGGTTTCCGCCCACAAGGACCAGAGGGCAGTCTGTAGACGATGGCCTAGAGGCTGCAAGGAGGGCAAAGGAAGGACTGGGCCTTGTCGAGCCGTCAGCAATTATTTATCTATCTATCTATCTATCTATCTATCTATCTATCTATCTATCTATCTATCTATCTATCATCTATCTAATTTATTTATTTTTTGAGAAAGGGTCTCGCTTTGTAGTTCAGGCTGGCTCTGAGCTCACTATGTAGACCAGGCAAGCCTCAAACTCAGCAATCCTCCTGCCTCTGCCTCCCGAATGCTGGGATTATAGGCGTGAGCCACCACGCCCGGCAGCAATGATTTATTTTTAAACCATCCTCGTTTTCTGGGAAGGGTTTAAGGCGTCGAGCATCAGGGTGACCTGCCGTCCTTGACCTGCCAGTGTAGTGGAGCCTGTTTCCTCTGTTTAGTCTGGTTGTTTCCATGTCCCCGGAGGAGGTAACCTCAGTCCCGGTTTCTCCAGAGCGTGGCCCGCTGTCTGCCTGGAAGGGGCTCATGTGACCACTTGGCCAAGCCTCCAGGGCAGGCTGTGCTCCTGCCCCTCACAGCCCAGCCCGGTGTTCCTGGGAGTGCTAGGCAGAGAGATTCAGGGGTCCAGGCTTCCACACCTGCTTCCTACGCAGAAGGGACAGAGCACCCAGGGTTGGGGCTGACCGGCCAGCCAGTGTCCTTTGCTGGGGTCCGCTGCCTCTAGCTGATCACTTGGCCACACTCAGTTGGGGGAGCCTGGGAGTTGGCGCCCCCAAGCGGAGCAGGTGCGGGAACGTGTGCAGCAGACCAGTCTGGAGGGCTAATTTCTAGACTGAGGAGGGTGCCGTACAAAAAGCTTCTCAAATCCCTCACTTCTTATTAGTAGCAGGCGGCTGAGGAGCCCTAGACCTCGAAGAGAGGCTCCTGATTTGAAAGACAGACTCTCAGCCTCTGCACCATCTTCTTAGAAACCAGTGAAGGAGGGAGGCACAGGGTGCAGCAGGTGGAAAGTGAGGCAGAAGCCCATGCTAACTAGCTGTGACCCTGGGGGGAAGAAGAGCTGATGGAGGAGCGCTGAGGCCAGGGGCATTGTGCGAGTTGTCCACTGTGTGCTGCTGTTCACTGTGTGGGGTGTGTCTCAGAGGACTGGGACTGCCACAGCCACCAGTTAGCCAAGACCAACTCTGAGGGCCCATCTGGCTACAGCACCACCCTTTGCCCTGGACCTGTGGCCCTCTGGACCGGTCCTGTTCTCAGTTGTGTGTACAGTAAAGCATCTCTTCTTCTGTGTCAGATGGAAAGAGAGAGAAGAGAGAAAAGTGGGAGAGGAGGAGAGACTGAGACAGACAGCAGTTAAAAAGTCACTGGCAAGGGCCGGAGGGTTAGCTCAGTGGTTCCGGCGCCTGCCTCGCAAGCGTAAGGACCTGAGTTCGATCCCCAGCTACCACATATAATGCTGGGCGTGGTGACTCACGCCTGTAATCCCAGCACTCGGGAGGCAGAGACAGGAGGATTGCTGAGTTCGCGGCGGCTTGCCTGGGCACCATAGTGAGCTCAGGGCCATCCTGAACTACAAAGCAAGACCCTGTCTCCAAAAAGCAAAAAAAGTCACTGGCAAAACCAGAACTATACCTGGGCATGGTGGCACACGGCTGTAATCCCAGTGCTTGGGAGGCTGAGACTGGAACATTGTGAGTTTGAGGCCAGCCAGGGTTACCCTGTGAGTTCAAGGCCAGCCTGAACCACACAGTGAGACCTTGTCTCAAAATACCGAAGTTTAAGACATCCAGAAACTAGGTGGGGTGGGGTTGGGGGGTGCTGGGTAGAACCCCCTTGCAGACTCTCAGTCAGGTCTCCAGGACTGCAAACAGAAACAAAAGACTAGGGTGCAGCTCAGAGGTGCCTGCCAGCCTGGCAAGCCTGGGATCCTGCATTTGATTCTCGGTACAGAAAAGAAAAAAAAGCCAGACCCAAGAAAACAAACAGAAAATACATACAGGGGAAAGAAAATGGGAAAAATAACATCACTGTCCTAAAATAGACAAGAGGAGCCATTAGACTCATGGAATGCCCGCATACATGTGCTGTCACACCCAGTACAAGAGAGAACAAGAACTTCTGGAGGTCAGAAGCTGGTAGCAGAAATTAAAAACTAAATGGAATGATACAAAGATAGTTGGAGGGCCGGAGGGTTAGCTCAGTGGTTCCAGCACCTACCTCGCAAGCACAAGGACCTGAGTTCGATCCCCGGTTACCACATATAATGCTGGGCGTGGTGGCTCACGCCTGTAATCCCAGCACTCGGGAGGCAGAGACGGGAGGATTGCTGAGTTCGCAGTGGCTTGCCTGGGCACCATAGTGAGCTGAGGGCCAGCCTGAACTACAAAGCGAGACCCTGTCTCCAAAAAGCAAAAAAAAAAAGATGGTTGGAGAAACCTGAGAAAATAGATTGAAGTAACGAAGGGATGGTAAATAAGAAAAAGTAGATCAGAAAACATTAGATTTCTACTTCAGAGGACCTATTATTTTATTGACTGAAGTTTCAGAAACAAAAGACAGAAAAAGCAGGGAGTAATACACTGCCCAAGAAATTAAGATTTTCTTCAGAGCCAAAGGGGACGAGCCACATAGAAGACAAAGCGGGTGACTCCCAGGTGAGTGAGACTCTGCTACCCAGCAGGGGCTGGGCTTGGGGCTGGTGCTCAGTGATGTGTGTGATGGACAGGCAGCAGCATGGACGGGTGGATGAGCGGATGGGGAGGGTGCATGGGTGGACAGCTGGGTGTTCAGAGGGCTGGCTGGCTGGATAAGTGGATGGAAGAATAGGTGGATGGATGGTGGTATATGGATGGATGGATGGTCAGATGGAAGGTGTCTTGGTGCATGAGTGGGCAAGCAGTGGGCGCATGAGGAAGCCCTCCCTTGTTCCCAGCCCTGCCACAGAATATACTGCATCTTCTCAAAACTACGGTGCAGAAGCTGGTCGTGGTGCCCGTGTTTGTAATCCCAGAACTTGGGATGCTGAGGCAGGAGGATTGCTGTAAATTGGAGGCCAGCCTGGGATTCATAGTAAGCCAATGCTGCAATACCAAATGAGACTTTGTCTCAAAACCACACACACACACACACCCCTCCCCAAACCCTAAGGTGCCACAAGGTGAGGGTGGTCAGGGGCACAGACCCAGAGTGTAAGACTCGTATAACCAGAGTTACTCCATGTTATGTTACCCCCCAACCTGGGCCCTGGGTGAACAAAACCTTAGGAATGCGACCTTTCACCTAACTGCAGACCACCCTTGTGCGACCTTGCTTGCACAATCCTTCCCAGATGTGATAGCCTCCCTGGAATGTATGGAATGTATCATAAAAATAGTTGTAAATTGTAAAACTGTATGCTCTGTTAAGATGTTCTGTTAAGATAACCAGACTTTTGTCTTTGCAGCTGTGGTCTGTAAAGATAACCCTTTACGCCTTTTCCTTAACTGCCAGTTTTCCTTTAAAAACCCTAACAGCTTTGGTTTGGCGCTTCACTTCGCTGGGAGGTGGAGTCCACACCCTTGAATAAACGTCCATCTTTTCTTACCCACTGTGTGTCCTGGCGTGGAATTCTCTCTCACTTTGTGGCGTTACACAGAGCAGGTCCAGCAGGTGGCCCTAATGCCGAAGCGGGGGCTGAGGCCAGCGAGAGGAGGTCCAGCAGAAGGCCCTCCTACCCTGTTTCTGCAGATGTGGGCACCGTGGTCCCCAGGGGGCTGGGCCGGGCCTGAAGCCTTCTCCTGGTGCTTGGCTGTGGTGGTCATGGCGACCACGCCCCTCTGCATCAGAGCCCCCCATCCTGGAGTCTGGGGCCCAGATCCCGGCAGGGCCTGTGGGGATGGGACAGTGCGCAGCACCTCTTTGCACGTGGGGTCATTAACTTGTCTTTTCTGAACTCCTACTCAGTGATTCCGACATGAAGCTCCCACCAGGCTGAAATTTGACACAGAACAGCAATTACTGAAAACACTTCAGAAATAGTTGACGTTTTAGGAGTTCATCCTCCCCCGCTTCAGCCACCCCCACCAGAGCCAGATCGAGGTCTCTTCTGTGGGCGAATCTCCACTCGCAGTTTAAGGGACTCTGGCCTGGCTTTGCCACCACTCAGGGTGGGGAACCCAGGGGTCCTTGGTGGGCGCTGCCCTTGGCACTGGCGCCTGGCCAACCAAGTGGTCTGGGAAAGAGCTGCAATGGTTTCTGGTAAGAGAGACCAGGTGGTACCGCAGGACCGTTTCCTGAGGAGTGACACCCTGGCCTGGGCTGGGTGGAAGGAGGCAGCCTGAGGCACTGGGTGTTGCCCCATCTCACAGGGGAGGAAATGAAGGCTACAGAGAAGTCATTTGTCCGAGGTCATGCCGGATTCCAACCCCACAAGGGGCTCTGAGACACCGTGGACTGCCCCTCCTGTGGGGCCCAGTTCATGTTCCCTTTCCTCCCTTCCTTTCTCTCTCCTCCTCCTCTTTATTTTTTCATTTCTGTGGTTTTTGGTTTTTTTTTTTTGAGACAGGGTCTTGCTTTGCAGCCCAGACTGGCCTTGATCTCACTACAGTCCTTCTGCTCCAGTCCTGGGATTACAGGTTTGGGCCACTGTGTCTGAAGAGACCCTCCCTCACTTTTCCCTTTCCTCCTTTGGACAGTACCAGGGTTTCTCTGTGTGCCACTGTAAATTCCTAGGCCCATTTTATACTTAAAATTTTTGCAACGGACAGGGTCTTACTAAACTAAATTGCTCAGGCTGGCCTAGGACCTTCTATCCCCTTTAATCCTCCTGCTTCAGCCTCCCAGGTGACTGTGGCACCACACCTGTTTAGATCCCTGTTTTCTTTTTTTTTTTTTTTTTTGGCAGTACTGGGGGTTGAACTCTGGTCCTCGTGCTTCCAAAGTAGGCACAGTACCACTTGAGCTAAATCCTCAGCCTGAGATCCCTGTTTTCTAAGGCTGTTTCTGTCAACCACTGACTTGCTGGAAATTCTGAGCACTCAGCATGTGCTGGGTGGTGTAAGAGAAGATGGGGCCACTGCCAGATGCTCACTAGGTGGGGTGCACCACCCTGGCACCCCCCCCAGCCCGTGACTCACTCGCTGTGTGCTTCTGGCAGGTCTCTTCTCACATGGAGCTGCTGCCCTCCCAGGACTGCCCAGGGCCACCTGCAGCCACCTTGATTCAGCATGGCAGGAACTGTCACTTCCAGCATGCTACATGTCAAAACACCAGGTTCCTGGTCCCCAAAGTCCAAGAATGAACCCTAAGGAACAGCAGAGGTTAAGAACAGGAAAATTGAGCCAGAGATTTAGCTTAGTGGTTCTGGCACCTGCCTCACAAGCACAAGGTCCTGAGTTCGATCCTGGTAACCACATAAACAATACCAGGCATGGAGACTCTCGCCCATCAGCAATCAGTACCACATACCACAATGCTGGGCGTGGTGGCTCATGCCTGTCATCCCAGCACTCAGGAGGCAGAGGCAGGAGGACTGCTGAGTTCAAGGCTTGCCTGGGCTACATAGTGAGCTCAGGGCCAGCCTGAACTACAAGCGAGACCCTGTCTCAAAAAAAAAAAAGAAAAAAGAATAGGAAAATTGGGCCAGCTCAGCAGCACAGTAAATGCCTGGCAAGCACAATGCCTTCAGTCAAATTCCTGGTACAAAAGGAGTAGTAGAATTTACTGGGGGTTAGGAATGTGAAATAAGAAAAGCCCCTGGGAGACAGGAGGGGTCCTGAATGGGTTGCCAGAAAGCCCACTTCTCAAAGGAAGTTTTATTTTTTTTTTTTAGGGTTTTTTTGAGACAGTGTCTCTCTTTGTAGTTCAGGCTGGCCCTGAGCTCACTATGTAGCCCAGGCAAGCCTGGAACTCAGCAATCCTCCTGCCTCTGCCTTCTGAGTGCTGGGATGACAGGTGTGAACCACCTTGTCTGACCTTAAAGGAAATTTTGTAGAGGAAAATCACCAGGGGTGGGTACAATGTGGGTAAGTCTATAATTAACCAGTAAGATTGTAAGTATAGTCACTTAGTAATACTGACCCAATAGTAACAAAGGCATATGCATGATATCATTAATCTTGGCCCATAATCTGTAATCTTAGGTTTTAGTCTCAGTGGGTGGAGGCCAGAACCACCCCCAATGAGATAACTGATATCTACACAGGGCTCAGAAAGGTCAGACCCATAATCTCCAGCTTTGTTCCTCCTGTAGGGAAGTATGCATATCTGCCCTTTGGGACTTTACTCTTCCTCAGAAGGGCACTGCTGCAGCTTCCTGTGTCCTCCTCCTTGGTGCTGGCTTCCAGCCTGGCCTGTCTAGCAGGCTGTGGTCATCTGTGACCAGTGCTGGGGGCTAAAGCAGGATCGCCTGGAGTTCAAGGCTGGCTGGGGCTACATTTAGCTACATACAAAAACAAATAGTGTAGCTTTGTGCCATGGCAGTATCGTAGCTAATGAGGTTTATCCGAGGTGCGATTATTGCTAATTGAAAAACAAATAGTGGGTGTCACTTGTCGCTCAGAGCTCAACTTCCTAAAGCAGAGGCTACACTAAAGGAAGCCCAGAGGACCAGGGTGACAAAGGGAAAACTGACAGGAGCAGAAGGCACTTTGGAGGGAAGAGTTAGCCTGGGACAAGAATTAAAGACTTGCCCCTGCTGTGGAGCAAGAGCAGCTCTCCATGTGGCGAAGTCCCTGGGACATCCGCCTGGTTCCTGGGCTGGAGACTCCAGGGTGGCCGAGCATGGTGATGACACCTCCAAGAGATAGGAGTGTAGGGGGGCACCTCCGGGGTGTCAGTGGGCAGTGCTTGGGGAAGTCCCTTCCATGGGTAGCAGAGCCCAGGCACTTCCAGCTCAATGATCCCCAGGCCACTGCCACGTGGAGACACCAGCAGGTAAAGATATCTGTCCAGGGTCGCAGAGGTGCACAGCAGAAGGATGGATTCTCACCTTGCCACTGTCAATCACAGCAAGTCACTTATAAAGCCCAGCAGGTTGGGGGACATAGTTCTGGGTGGGTCCTGGATGACTGACACAGAGGTCAGCAAATGGAGGGGGGAAGTTTTACCTGATGTTGATGGCAACAACCAATAGGCTTGTAGCTTGGTGGGATAAAAGGGGAAAAGGAGGAGGAAACGTCTTTATTTTTTGTTTTGTGGAGCCAAGGTCTTGCTCTGTAGCCCAGGCTGCCCTCACACTCACAGAAAAATCCTCCTGCCTCAGCCTCCTGAGTGCTGGGATTACAGGCACGCACCACCACACCCAGCAAATGCTCTCATTTTGTAAGCGCTGCACTCTATGCTATTGCCTTTGGATACAGGTGATGTCACACTTCATCCAATTGTAAAATGGTCAGTGAATACATTAATTCCAAGCTACAGTTTGACAAAATACAAAACCTCAGCAAGCAGGCAGCTGATATACAGCTGCTATCTGTACCTGAGAAAAGCCTGCTGTCTTGGAGCAGATTGAGCATGGGATGGGATGTTCCCAACCCAGCAGTAACAGCTGCACGGCACAGCTTCTTCGTGCACCATGTCACCTGATGACACCCACACACCCGCCTCAAACGCTGCCTGGAACTCCGAGCACAAACACTTGCTCTGACCCCTGTACTGCGTCAACCAGACCTCCCTCCCAGCCCTCTGTGGGGCGAAGAGCGTCTACACCTCTGCACCGTCACTGGCGTGCTCGGGTGGTCTCATCCCTCCATGCCATTTCTGTGGCCTCCATCCTCTTCTGCCTGCAGTGCACTGGAAAGGGCAACTCTTCAGGGAGTGTCCAGACCTTCAACTGTGTCCTCCGTTCTCTTGCTCTGCGGCTTCTTCTTCTCAGGCCGAGCGGCTGCTGGGCCCTGTGCTGTGCGTGTGCCGGTCCCCACTGGCTCTGCTTCTCACCCTGCCGCCTCCCTAGCGTGCGCAGACTCCTGTTTTCCACTGCCCGTTTTGATTCAGAACCCTCACCAATCCACATCCAGAGGACCAGGGTGGTGCCCAGGCCCAGGAGTGGCTGCCCCCGGGGGTGCCCTGCCCAAAGGCTCACCTCATCTTGTTGGTGCCAAGGAAGGTGGAGGGGCTTCCAGGATCCAGCCTAAGGTGGCATCTTGGGGTAGAGGCGTTCAGCTCCTGACCTAGGGGTGCCCGCTACACACTCGTGCAACAGTGAATGTGTATTGGGGTATGACACACAGAAAAGCATGATGGGTGTGTGTATAGCTGGCACTAGTCTGGTTGGGGCATGTGTCTGGTTGGCTGCAAGCCAGGTGGCACCAAGGAACATGCTGGCACCAGGGAGCCTCCTTCCCACTCTCATGTTCATTGTGACCATTCCCTTGGGGTTCTTCACAGTTTAACACGTGACTGAACCCCAGACCATGCACTTTGTCTTGGGCTTTAGAGAAATGGCTTGTCCAGCTTTCATTCCTTGGCTTGGTCTCCACTGTGCCCATTGCTGAGGTTCTGTGCCACCTCTTGTTCCGGTGGGTGAGCCCTCCCACCATGTTGGGCTCTGCTTTGTAGACGTCCTGCCTCCCAATGATGAGGAACTCAACCTGTTTCTGAGTTTTAGCCCTTGTCAAAGTGCTGCTGAGAACAGTGCACGGAACTTGGGCCCTTTGCAGCATTTCTCTGCCAAGTGTGGGATTGAGTCACTGTCCTCAGCCTGGTTGTAGCTCAGTGCTGCTGGGAGTGACCGGGATGTGTCACTCATCCTGCTTGGACTGTTGCACTATCTCTGGGGTTGAATTTGGGTCTCTGGAGGGGGCCGAGCCCTTTCCCTCTGTGGCGACACTCCTGTGTGGGACCCAGGCCAATCCTCCACCCATCTGTCTGGCTGGGTCCTGCCTGTGCCTCGACTTACCACAGTTCTCCCTGCAGACACTGGGGCTGTGTGGGTCCCAACCCTCCCAGTGACTCCTCCTGTCCTACACCTTGATCCTCACTCACGATGGTGCAGGCCTCTCAGTGTGCTTGAAACCATCAGCACTCATGGCTCAATCTTGGCATCTTTCTTAAGAAATCCTGGCTGACCTCAGGGTCATGCATGAATCTGTCTCCTATATTATCTTCCTGAAGTGTCATGGGGCCCAGGTTAGACTGGTGCCTGGCATGGCTCAGTAGGCGTTGAGCAGCAGTGAGCAAGCAGAGCTGTGTTTGTACTTTCAGCTGCTCCCCAACCTCCATCACCCTCTGCACCCTGTTTCCTGTCAGATCAGTAGCACCTGAGGGAGGCCGTGTCTGATTCTCCTGGAGCTAGAACCCTGCTAGGAACTGCACATGCAGGACCAGGTTCCTTAGAATCTGCTGCCTAAAGGTCAGAGGTAGGGCTGTGGCTGTGATGCTAGTGCTCAGGAAGAGCTGTAGATACCAGTGGACAGCAGCAGAGAGGCCTGACAGCACAGAGCCTGTACTAATTCAACTTCTTGTGAACTCAAGTCATCTGGGTTACAGCTCTTCTTTTTCTGCTTCAACCTAATGTTGATTTCCGAGGGTGGACTAGGAGGACAATCTTGCTGCCCTCCTCATGTCAGCAGCTGTTGGTCCACAGTCACCTGGGGAGAGCCTGGCCCTGCTATCGGTGTTCTGAGCTGAGCGCCTTTATGGATGCAGTTCTGTTCTGGGATCTTTCATCTGTCGCTCTTACAACTTAGTCTTCTCTTTGCCCATCCTCTGCTGTCCCAGTTGTGAAAGGTGTGAATTCCTCTCCCCCAAGTGTTCCTGTTGCTCCCAGTGTTTGCAGCTGTTATGTCCCTGATGTCCTCTCACTGTCCTGCTCCCTCTGCAAACTCTCTTCATGTTGGTGTCTTCAGTTTTTTGTTTTTTGTTTTTTTGAGTCAGGGTCTCGCTTTGTAGTTCAGGCTGGCCCTGAGCTCACTATGTAGCCCAGGCAAGCCTCAAACTCAGCAATCCTCCTGTCTCTGCCTCCCGAGTGCTGGGATGACAGGAGTGAGCCACCACGCTCGGCACTGTGGTATGTGGTATTGGTTGCTGGTGGGTGTGAGTCACCATGCCCAGCATTGTAGGTGGTTACCAGGGATCGAACTCAGGACCTTGAGCTTGCGAGGCAGGCACTGGAACCACTGAGCTAAATCTCTGGCCCTGTCTTCAGTTTTTTTTTTTT
>PVIC010016986.1:0-33278 GCA_004025085.1 Thryonomys swinderianus
TGAGGCAATAGGGAAGCGTGATGTAGTAGCTTTGCTCATGGGTGGCCTCCTTCCCGTTGCCAGCCCTGGCTCTTGGGTGTAGAAGCCCCCTCTCCACCAAGACTCTGAACTGTCAAGCTGTCTGCTTAGATGGCCTTCGCAAGCACGGCAGAGCAGGATATCCATCAGATACCTGCCACAGCAGGTTTTGCTGAGGATTGCTATCCGGTCGGCTGTGTCCTCCTTTGAAGTGTGCTCTTAGTTAAGCGATTGATGTATTTGATTTTACTTTGCTTAACATGAGGTATTAACTCACGCTCAGTCTTGTGAGCTGTGAGCCAGCACTCTGGAGACAGGAGGCTGAAGCTTCTTCAGAGGAGGTCCTCACGGTGAAGACTGCAGCCCGGAGTCTCAGTTGTCCTCTTGGCCCGGAAGCTGGGGGAGGGAGCCGTGCTGGGGTCAGGAGCAGCCCCTCTGCCGCTTCTCTTCAAGGCGCAAATCTTTCCAAGCTTGCAGGTGACAGGAAGGGTACTTTAAACTGATTTTAAAGGAATCATAGCAAGATAGGGCTCAAGAGAGCAATGTGTTCTGAGTCAAAACATATTTATCACGGAGGTTAGAGAGATAGATGGAGGTTTGATTATGTACATATTGATTGCAAGATATGATTGATTGATTGATTCACACCTTCCAGCATTGAAAACATTAACAGGAGGGGAGGAAACATATGAAGACCCTAGGATTGATTGGAACAAAATTGTTCACTTTCTCCAAGATGCTGAAAACTCATGGCAGAGAGATGGGGTATATGCACCAAACATCAAGTTCAAGGTGGATGGGCCCAAAAGGTGTGGCAGAAAAACACAAAAAGAAGAGCAGAATTACCATCCATCAAAGCAAAGTAGTGGATCTCTGGACAAACACATCATCAGCCTTCACAGCTTCAGAGCCATCCTGGCTATTAGTGGATACTTCCTTACCTTCCTTAGCCTCCAAGGATAACTGCTATGAAGAAATTAAGGTGAAGGCCATTCACTGTGACACAGCACCCACAGTTTGAACACCACTGCTAGAAAAAGAAAACAGGGTGAGCTCTGGGTCCTGTGGAAGTGAGTTTCTCTGGACTCCTTCAGCTGTTCTTAAGATTTTCTTTCTTTGTTTCTTCTCCATAGCAGGTGCAGAAAACCCTTGTCTGACAGTCTCCCTGCCTTAAAGATGCCCCAAAGATGCTCTCTTTCCAGCTTGCTTGGCTTTGGTGTGATTGTTCATGGACTAACTGTTCATTGTTGTGATCCAGAGGGAGAAGGAGAGAGCCTGGGTTAGATATTACTTTTTAGCCTGGACGGAATGCTCCCAGCATGCAGTTTTGCTCATGGCAAACTAAAATAGAGACTGGTGTGGAACCTAAATTTTCACGGAATAAATATATGTGTCTTATGGTTTGTTTTTATATAAATCTTGGATTTCTTGAGAAGAGAGTTTGTGGAAGGGAAGAATTCAGGGATTTAGAATTCTATGTTTTGGAAAAATGCAATTTTCTCAATGTACTCTTATGATATTATAATTTATGGCTCTCAGAAACTGAAGAGAGACAAGCAGTCAGGACCCAAGAGTAAACTACTCATTCATTCTCATACAACGTACTATGTATATTTGCATGGAGTTGCAATTATACCTAAGAAGGATACCTTTTGTCAAAGAGTTCTCTACACAGCAGCAGAAAGAGTTATAAATGAATTATGAATGGAAGAAGGCTGCTTTAAAGAGCAAGTTTAGGAGCACACAGTGACCACTGGGAAGGGCACTAGATTTTCTCGCTCATGAAACTCACCTTCTCCTCTTTTTGCTCACTTTCTCTTTTTCCTCTTTGTAATTGGTACTATTAACATTTCAAAAACATGATACATTTTGTACATATGGAGATTCTGCCATTCAGAACTTTGCCACCTTGAAGAGTCATTACAGAATGAACTAATAAGCTCTGTCCTCCTCAAGATTCTTCTTTCTCTCAGCCTCTTCTTACTTCTTTTCCTTCCATCAGAAGCACCAGTAAAGGACCAGGGATTTAGATTTGGCTCAATAACACTCCACCTGCCTTGCAAGTTGAAGATTCTTTGTTCAATCCTTGGTACCAGGGGAAATACATTTTTTTAAAAAAAGATATACAACCAAGAGTGTGTGAGTGTCAGTTTAGGGGAAAAAGAGAAAAGAAGAAAAAAAAATAAGTCGTACAACCAAGAGTGTATGAGTGTGAGTTTAGGGGAACAAGAGAAAAGAAGATATAACAGACTTTTTGCCAACACAGGGCATCGTCTTGAAGTGTCACGCGGTTACGTAGCACAGCAAGAGCCAATATTCACACCAAGGACTCACCTTTCCCCTGGAAACATTTCTCTCTTTTCTGGCTGTCCCTATACATGTATCTCTAAGACAGCATTGGATATTGTGGCTGTGACAGGACAGATGGGGTAAGAGCTTGAATCAAACCTAGGTAGTTCACCAGTTGTTCAGAACCAGCTGGATCTAAACAAAGTTTCAGAATCTCTGTGGGGGTAGGGATGTTGAAAACACTGGGTTAGTCTGTTTTTGCTACACATGCATGCACACATACACACATGAATGTGTGGTGAGATTAGTAGAATTTCCTCCTCTCTGCTGGCAAAGACATATAAAACCCAGGCTGTGGAAGTGGTTTGTCATCTTTTCCTGGTGCCCAGGAACCTTGTTCGGAGTGGAATCCTGAATTACTAGCAGGGCACTGATTGGAATTCAAAGTCTACTGTTGGAACACCTTGGGCAAATGACTTATTCTCTTCAAATCTCATTTTCCTTCTGTCATAGAGAATTATTTCTTTAGTCACAGAACAGTCATACAGGCAAAACGATACACTATGTATCTCTATATATGGCAGTAGATGGTAGAAAGAGCTAAACGAGCAAATGCAGCTTTTGTGTCACTATGAAAGGGTGGCATTAGTAGGAATGTCAGGGCATAAGTGAACCTTCTCGAACTCTCAGTGTGGGTCAGAGCAGGCTCCCTCCCCGTCTTTTGTACTCTTCTTCTTGCAGTACTAGGGACTGAAACTTCTTTCTCACTGCGTTACATTCCTAGTTCTTTTTCATTTCATGTTGTTTTGAAACAGGGTGAGTCTGTCAGCTCTCCAGGCTGGGCTCAGATTAGGATCCTCTCGTCTCAACCTCAACCTGGAGCATGACGGGCATGTGGCACCACGCTGGCTGCCCTTCCTCCTGAGAATTCCAAAAGGCAGACACTAACTAAAAGAGCATTAGCTGTGGCTGATGCTAATTCTCAGACCAACTGGTTTGATTTTCTAAGGCTCCAAAACAAATTACACAACAAGGTGGCTTTAAACAGCAGCATTTATTTCCTCTTTCGTTGATGGCTTGAGCAGTGTTCAGGAAGGTCGGCTCATTTCTGTCCCAGGTAGCACTGGCTAGTTTGTCTCATGCTTCAGTCTCAAAGGCAGCTGCGCCGTCTCCCTCCGAGTGGGCTGGCTCAGCCAAGACACTGGGAAGGTTTTGTTGGCTATTGGTAGACAGCCAGCTGGAGCTCTTTGTGAGGGCCTCAGCTCTCCTCTGCTTGGTGAATTTGGATTTCTCACAGAATGGTGCCTGGGCTTCATGTGGGTGTGTTCACAAAGCAAGTATTCAAAGAAACCGAGCTCCCTTTTCATCATAAGTGACAAATTCCCCTAGACCAAGGCTAGGACTGTGGCCAAGTCTAGATCACTGGAAGAGAGGGGACAGGAAATGCCATAAAACCTGGGTGCTAGGGTACAAGGTCGTTAACAGCCATCAAAGTGAGGCTTCCTACAACCAGAGTTCTGTAGCACCAGAGCAGATTCTCAAGCTACCAGCTTGTAGTCTTCATTGTGAAAGATGCTTATGAATTATTCTTCAGGTCAATACACACATGATCTTTAAACAGCCCTGGGTGGTGTGAAGCAGGCTTCACTAATGTGCTGTTTCCCTCACTCTCCAGTTTCCAAAATATAAACATTTTAGGTTAACGTGGAATGAATGAGTCCGGGGCAGGGTGGATCAGTGATCTAGATCCAATAGCTACAGTTTTCCTGAGGATGAGCTGAACTATCTAAAATGTCTTTAGATCTGCTTACCTCCTTTATTTCCCTCTACATGAACAACTTTAAAAGAATTGTACGGAAAGATAAATTTTCTGAAACCAGAAGCATAACAATTGTGTTTTACCAACAGGTACACTTTACCTGAAGAAGCCAATGCAAGGCTTTACTTTAAAAAGGAAAAGAATCCATTTAGCAATCAAAATTACTTGCTGTTTTATAGCTTGTAATGTTAATTAACTTCTTCTTTCTCTCCCCTTTTAAAAAGATCCTGTTTCAACGGTCTTTTCCATATCTGCTGTTTTATACTGTAGTTTCCAAACTGATATAGGGCCTGCTAGTAAGATCTTAAAAATAGGCTTGCATTACTTTCAAGAAAGATAATTTTTAATGAATAATAAATGATTTCATTTCAAAACACAGAAATCTACTATGAATCCTCAACCTAATACTTATCTTCTATAATTGCATGAAGGGTAATGCAGAAATAAATTTGGCTAGCTATGTATCGGCACCTTGCATTGAGATTACTGTTGTAGCCTATGCAGGCTTCCCCGGGAATGTTCTGTTCCCTTCACCCCCATCAAAAGCTTTTGAACTGTTTGTCATCGAGGAACATAAGGGTGAAAATACATTGGTGACAGGGACACCCATGAGCAGACTGATAGAAGGGGAGGGAGGAACAGCTCTCTGTTGTGGTCCTTTCCAGATGTCTTTGTGAAGATTAAGTTGTGCGTGCAAAGGCTTTCTGTTGCTGATTTCTTATAGAAGCAGAAGCATGAAAACAATCAAGAGGTTGTCATCTAATCACAGTTTAGTTACTTGGCCTTTTTTTCCTTCCTCCAGCTCAACCTCCATCTTTGTCCTAGACCGATGTGAGCCTTAATTGTGATCTATCAACTTGAGTCCATAAAGAGATGCCTATGGGGTTAGTTGAGCACAGCTCTGTGTGTCTGTGGGTAACTGACTACTGAGCAGAGAAGACTCCACCTGAATGTGGGTGGAGCCAACCAGTAGGCTTGTAGTCGGGACGATGTGAAAAGGGAAAATGTTTCTTCAGAAGTGGTTGGGTACTTGCCATTGGCTTTGGACTTTGGCTCTGTGGAGAGCCAAAGGGCAACCGCGCCCAAAAGATAGCGCTGAGGAAGTAGGTCAGGCAGTCTGAACCGCTGAAAAACAAGTCTATATTTAGGCATTGCCTGATCAGCCGGTTCGCTTCCTCTGTATAGCCGCCTATCCCGGAATGCCTGGAGGAACGTGTCCTCCAGGCATTGGCTGATGACTATGTATATATACTGGGAGATGCCTGTGAAACGGAGCCCTTTTTGTTTTTGCTCGAGCAAAGGTTCCTGAATAAACAGCAGAAAGAAGAGTTCGCGGTCGCGTCTTCCTTGCTGGTCGAGGGGAAGCGACATGGCTCCAGGTTCTTCAGGCTTCCGGTGCAGACTGTGTGCTGCCTGAAGCAGACTTGCCAGGTTCTGCAGTGAGCTCCAGGCCTTCAGCTGCAACCTCTGGGTCTTCAGTGTGCATGTGGCCATTAGCATTGTGGTACCTCCAATGACAGCAGCAGCCATTGGTACAACCCGCTTCCATGTACACTCCTCCAAGGAATGACATCACGGATGGAACCCGTGGAGCCTGCCTGGCTGGACAATAAGACTTACACTCATTGTCTCCCAACTCTAACATATAGACATCATTATTCTTTTTTAAATGAAGAAATCGGGTGTAGAGAGATTAATTGCTTTGTCTAAAGTCACACCGTTGGATTTAAGCTTAATTCTAAGTTCTTAATTTTCTCAACGATTTCTTCATCGCTTTGCATGATAGAACAAAATTACTGATATTCAAGAATAATGCCCCTGGGGTAAGCAATTCTCCTAAGGAAAGACATGCTTTGGAGCCAGGAGAGCAGGATTTTGAGAGTCTAGTTTTGGAAGAAGCAGGTGCTGGCTCTGCCTTTGGTTGCCTGTGTGACCTTGGGCAACTTATTTCATTGGGTGAACTTTGGTTTTCTTATGTATAAAGTGTTAATAACAATACTAGCTTCAGACCAGAGCACAATGCAGTGGTTAAGACAGTGACCTATTTAGCATTAAAAGAAGTGAAGTACTACATAGGCTGTAATATGGGTGAACCTCAGATACATGCTAAATGGAAGAAGCCAGCCATGAAAGATTATGTGTCCCATAATCTCGATTATATATAATGTCAAGAAAAGGCAAATCTACAGAGACAAAAAGTAGATGAATGGATGCCTCGTCCTGAAAGTGGAGCAGGGTCTGGGAGTGACTGTTAATGCAGACAGGGCCTCTTTTCAGGTTACGAAATACCTGAATGTTGACTGTGATGACAGTTTCACAACTTATGAATATACTAAGAATCATTGAACTGTGCACTTTAAAAAGACAAGTTTTATACTATGTAAGTTACATCTCAATAATGCTGCTATTAAAAAATAAATAACAGCAGGGCCTAGGAGACAGAACTCTTGCTCAGGTCCTATTGTAAGTGTCCTAGTCAGCACTTGTATAATGGTGATGCCATTAAGTAACCATGACTCAGTTTCCTCACCAGGATGGTTAAGGCCGTAGCCTTCCACCGAGGACTGTTTGGAGAACTGGTGGCACTAAGGTATGTAAGGAGCACAGATCAGTACCTGACACCCAGAAAACCTTAATAAACATCATTATTCTTCACGTCTAGTTCTACTGAGGATTGGACAAAGGCAGCCTCTGGCCTGTGAGGAGGGTTTAAAAGGTGCAGCTATAAGGAAATGATCTGAATTTGAGATCATTTCTTAAAAGTTGGGCATATCGGATCTAAAAAGCACATTACACATTACACCTAGGAGGTCCAAGAGCTTCTTTCTTCGCTCTGTACCCTTGCTCATGTCAGCTGACTGAGTTCAGAGGTGGCCCAATCTTCTGCACATGCAGGATCAGGGTTTTCACTTCCTGCCAAGACAAGAGGGTGCCCACCTGTCCATGAGCTCTCCCAGGAAAGAGGTGCCTAAGTCCGCCTCCCCGATGCTCAGTATTCCAGCCCTCAGTGGGGACCCATGCACACTTGCCATCCGGCCCTGTCCTTCCTGGCTTCAGGGGAACTTGATGCCCACATTTCGCCCAAGAATGACCATCTGCCCATCTCAGGTCACAAAGTTCACTCGTCCCTTCTGTTCCCCAGAGGCACGGTGTACAGTTTTCCTCCCCAAACAGCCAACACTGTTTCTCAAAGCTCATCAGGAGCAGATGGTGGTGGAAACCTTAACTGAGCAAAAACATAAACACACTTAGAACTCCCAACGCAATACCCGCAAGTCAAAATCATGTAAATGGACCTACTTTTTAAAGTGCTAAATTAATTACTCAAAATCAACAAAAAGGAAAGATTTAAGGAAGAGGAAAACAGATGAGAAGATCGTGAACTCAGTCTCTCCACTGTGTTCGTGGAGCTTGGGAGACGAGCACCTCTGATCCTAGATAGGACGTGTACAACCTGGCCCGCTCGAGAGCGGAAAGATGGGGGACTACTGGTGCCTTCGACTGTGCTCATCACTCCACTTGGTATCTGCCAAGGAGGGCAGCTGGTTGCTGCATGTGCGGTCGATGGAGCTGGGCCTCTCACTGGCTGTATTTTTCTTTTTAAAGGGGTGAGTTTGTGTGAAAGTCTCTGCTCCTCACATGGTTGCGGTGAATCATCACTGGAGCTCGGTCCCTCTCGGAGTGCCAAGAACCCGATACAGGCTGACATGTTGCCTTGGCCAAGAAATCTGGGAAAGTGGCATTGTGATAAAGTTGCTCCTTATTTGAGTGCCTTTCTTTTAAAATAGAAACTTCTGTTACTCACAGGAAGGTGCCAGAGGCTGTTTCTCTGTGCAAAAGTACTTGATTTTTAAGCAGCCTATTTTTATCATCCTTTCCCACAATTTCTAAGAGTTCATATTGTTGTTTGGAGAATGCTGCAGGAAGTGCTCGTGGACTTGAGCATTAGCAGTATGGGCAAAGGGATGGACTTTGTGGTTTGATTGGCTTTTCTCTTATTTGGAACCTGGAGAGAAAAGGGTCACTTTTACAGGAAACATTAAAGTAGCTAAATATAGAACTATTCCCGGAAACAGATTTCCCCCTAAAAAACGCCCTCATTTCAAAAACATGCCTTGAGGACCTACTAAAGGCCAGGTGTGGAACTAGGGATTTGGGCAACTAAAAATAGCAAACCTTGGTCTCTGACCTTCGGTGAGGAGCTAAAGAGGAAGTCATAAAAGAGACAAGAGATGTCATCAACTGTGGCATGAAATTCTACACAGAATATGTTGGGGTGAAAGGAAAGAGTGTCCACTTAATGGAGCACCGTCCTATTAAAAGGAACAGTTCTGATATTTAAAAAAGTGTTCATCCCATGGATTGCTGTGGAGGGAATACCAAGATGGAACAGCGACTTGCAGATACTTTTTCTTCAATGATCTATCCATGTTAGAAAACTAACTGTAACAAGTATTCTCCCATAGGAAATAACATCAAGGATAGTGTTTATGCCCTTGACACTGAATAGGAATCAAAAAGATATGGGGCAACATGACAGGGTAAAGGCACTGTTGATAATTTGGACTAGAGAATTTTCTGTTGTAGGCTTGACTTGGGCACCTCTATTATCATCTCCTACTATTACCAGGAGTTCATATTGTTTTGAGGATACTGGACAAATAGCTCATGAATTTGAACGTTAGTAATTAGGGGAAATAGGTGGCATTGTAGTTTACTTGCCTTCCATTATATTTAGAAACTGGAGAATGAGTAACTTTTACAGTAAGAATTAAGATAGTTGATGTTTAACAATATCTGTGGCCTCTATCCACCAGATTCTGGTAGTGCTTTGTTCTCTACCTTTACTAAAATATGTCTGCAGATATTTGAAATGTCCCTTAAGGAATAAAAATACTTGAGAAACACTAGACTAAAAAGATAGGCAGCACCATTTTAGAACTGAATAGTGGTAATGATATTTAGCGAAACTTTAAAGAATATTAGATATTTTCAGACCCAAGGGGAGATGCTTCATTGCCTGGGAGAATTGTTGACAATTACACAGCCATGCCCTTATGCCAGTAACTTGGCAATTATACCAGCAACTTCCTGGAGGTACACATCTGGAAACTTAGTGGCCGCCTGGAAAGCAACATGGAGCTGTTCATAGGGAAAAAGGCTTATTGATACATCAGCATGTGACTGAGAACACTTTCAAAAATAACTTTCCAATTGAAATTCATAATTGAAACCACTGTTGGCTCAGTCAGTCTGTGGATCCTTAATTCACTTAAGGTCTCTGTCAACTGGCAGTCAAATAAGCTTGACCTTGTATTTCTATTATCAGCTTCACCATAAAAATGCCTGCTTTTTTTGGAGGTAGCTTCAGGATCTCACCAAATGATTTTTTTTTTGTAGTAGTAGTACTGGAGATTAAAGTCAGGGCCTTTATGCTGAGCTACATTTCCAGCCTTTTATTTGTAAGATAAAGTGTTGGTTAGTTGCTCACTTGCACAGGGTTGGCTCAGACTTGTTATCCTTTTGCCTCAGCCTCCCAGAGAGTTGGGGTTATACCACCACAGTCAGCTACGACTTCCACTTTTAAGTCAGACATCACTAACATACTCATGAAATGTATAGAGCTCTATGTGGCCACTTTTGTATGGTTTTGCGAAGATATACACGAAGACTAGCTCTATTTTATTTTATAGATGTGTTAAGGTTTATTTGAAGCATTAAGTTTAAGACTTTTTTTTTTTTACAGTCGCATCATTATGGAACACACAAATATGAGAGTTGCCTGTTACTCAAGAGTTCAATCCATAAGGCGAAGAGTGAAATTCACAATGATGTTACAGGAATTACTTAACTCCTTTGTATTAATTTCTTTCTTTGAAAAAAAAAGAGATGCTTTATAAATACACAACTTCTTACCATGATGGTGAGAACTGAAAGTATACGATCATGTATTCAGTAAGTACTTCATGCATGTTAACTGCAATCTATCATCCATCTCTTGTGTTATCTGCAGGGCTTACCCTGAGTTGTGTCATCTTAGTTGGCTTGCAAGCCTCTGAGGAGATTGTCTGAGGTATGTCTGGGTGTGTCATGGAGGTGTTGGTTTGCCTACTCACTGTGGCCTCAGGCCCCTCCTCCTCTGGCACTGTTCACCCTCTCTGATTCCTGACCACCATGAGATGAACAGCTTTACACAGCCACACCTTTATGCCATGATGTTTCTGCCTTGGAGCCAGCTGGATATAAACTAAGTTCCCCAAAACCGTGAGCCAGATTAAACCCATCCTCCTTTAAGTTGTAGACACTGGGCAGTGTGACTCAGAAGCAGGAAAGCTGACTGATACAGAAAAAAGTTGTCAGAGAAGTAGGGCTATTGCTATGACTGTACCTGATTGTGTGTTTTAGAAGCCTTTGAACTGGTTTGAGGAAAGAATTTTAAAAGGTCTGGAGATGAGGACTTAGAATGCCATAAGCAAAACTAATAGGCAATTTTGGTAAGAATAAGAAAATAAGACTGCTGCTAAGAATACAGACAGTAAAAAGACAAGCTCAGAACTAGTCAGACTCAGACTGCATTACACTATGGCAAAAATTGTATGTAAATTTTGCAGGAGGTTAGAGTAAGGGCACTAGACTAGTTGATCTGGCAGAGAAATTTCAAAGCAGCCCAGCATTCAGTTGGAGGCATGGCATGCTGGCTGCTTTTAACCAGATTTATAATGAGAATCAGGGGAAATAGCAGAGCAAAATGATTAAAAACTTAACATTTGACCCCCAAAGGAGTCAAGTTTATTTTTCTCCTTAGTCCTTGTCACCTTCTTATACTCTATTTAATAATTTTATTTACTGCCATGTGTAAAGTTGACACCAAAGAACATATGGCTGCTGAAGAAGTTGGTGCCACTGAAAAGATGTCAAGTACTTATACAGGGATGAAAAGAAAGGTGCCATAAGAGCAAGTCAGAAATCAGGAAGACACAACCTAACACAGGCACAAGAGCTCAAAAGTGTTAATTGTTTGTTTGAGAAGAGAGTCTGTCACCCCTGATTGTGAAGGACCTCTTAAGGAATTGGTTCCCAGGGATTCATTTCACTGTGCTCATCCATCCATGAACTCTGCAGCTGTGGTCCAAGGGGGTCTGGCTACTGCTCCTGCTGGAATCATCCATACAATGGAGGTTTTACTGGCATGAATTATATAAGAGGTGTGTGGTCAGGGAGAAACCCAGGTTTCAAAGGAAGGCCTGGGAGGTTAGGCAAGGAGGCCCTATGGGGTTCCGTGGAGAGGAAGTCAGAGATGCCAGGAATGTGAAATGACTGCCAAGAAAAGCTGCATGCATGAGTAAAACCAGCCCAAGAAAGTAGCCCTGTGGGCTATAAGCAGCAAGTCCATACAGGTGTGTGTGTGTGTGGGGGGGTCTACAATATTCTTTAGAAGTTACATCTCACCACCACATGGCTGGGATGCCAGACACGTGTCTACAGGACTTAATATTTGCCATCCTGGATTTCGGTCTTGCTTTGATCTGATGCATTTATGCCTGTTTGTCCCTTTTGGAATGGGAAGGCTTACCCTCTACCATTGTACTTGGGGAATATATAACTTGATTTTGATTTTTACAAAGTTCACAGCTAAGAGTTTGCCTTGAGTCTCAGAGGAGACTGTGACTTTGACTTTTCAGCAGACCCAGACTGTTTGAGACTTTGAGGTAAGGGTTATTCTATTGCACCTTAATTTTGGGCTGTGCTAGCAACAGGGGGAGCAACCCACAGAGATGTTTTTGAGGGCTCCCTTTAGGCTTACTTGCCTCCTAGGTCTGCCTTTGCCTTAGTTTTGATTTAGTCCCAGAAGAAATCACTGGGCCTAGAATCTGAGTGTTCATATGTGAGTTATTAGAGAATTGATCCCAGAAATTATTAGTAAAGAGTAGGAACATCAAAAGAGTTAGGGAGCCATTCTAAATTGTTGGTGGGAATGTAAATTAGTACAACCACTTTGGAAATCAATATTCAAGGTTTCTCAAAAAAACTAGTATTAACAATTTCATTTGACCCTTCTATTTATCTTCTCAAAAGAATTAAACACACCATAGTAGAGTGATACATGAACATGCATCCGTGTTTATAGCAGCACAGTGGTATAGTAGCTAAATTTTGAAAGTGGATTATATGTCCTTTGAGAGATGAATGGAAAAAGAAAATGTGGAATTTGCACACAGAAGAGTATTGTAGTGTCATAAAAAGGACACACTCGAGTCATTTGTAGAAAATGAATATATCTTGAAGTCATCAGGTTAAATGAAAAAAATCAGACACACAAGCTTCAATATCTCATGGTTTTTCTTACACATTGATAGAAACCCAAAATATAAATAAATAGAAAAATGAAAAAATAATTAATAGGATGTAGGGGGATAGAACTTTGTCAAATGGAAGTTGGTCAAGAGATGGAGGGAGGAGGGAGAGCAGTGAAAGGGGGTGGAAAAGAGGATGAAAATGTGTTATATACATGTGGAAACACTACACAAGGAAGGCAAATATAATGCCCCACACATGTGTATTAAGAATTTTTTAAATGGGAAGGGGAAAGAAAAGAAAAGTGAGTGAGTTACTGGGGTAGTTGCCACTGTCATAGCAAGTGCAGCTCAGTTTCACTGGGCTCCTCTAAGAGATTGGGTAGAAATTGATTCCCAAAGCATTATTGCAGGATTACAATCATCAGCATCACCTGGAGACATATGCAAAATGCACATTCATGGTCTTCACTCTGATCTGATTAGTCTTCAAGGATGAGGGCCTTGCAACTATTTAACAACTGCTCTAAGTGATTCTTAAATATAGTAAAGTTTTAGAACCACTGGTGTAGGGCCTTAGTACTTGCCCCAGTGAACAGAAAATAATTGAGTGCACCTTTCTTCCAATTTCTATTAAAAATAAAAGGAAAAAGGAAATGGGAAATAGATGGTTACACTATAATCTTGAAGGCATTGACTCAGTATTTTAGGTAAATAATGATTCTGTGCCATGATATACTTTTCATAGCACAGAATTTGGCCGACAAGGTAATTGCAATTCACTGCAGGAAATGCTGAAGTCAGTCTTACTCTATTTCTCTCCTTGACAGGATCCTATATCACCTACTATCACATGTTCTCACATGTGAGACCTTTTTCCCTTGTGCTTGACCTGAGGCACACTGGACTCAAAGAAGAAAGAAAGAAGGAAGGAAGGAAGGAAGGAAGGAAGGAAGGAAGGAAGGAAGGAAGGAAGGAAAGAAAGAAAGAAAGAAAGAAAGAAAGAAAGAAAGAAAGAAAGAAAGAAAGAAAGAAGGAAAGAGAGAGAGAGAAAGAGAGGGAGGGAGGGAGGAAGGAAGGAAGGAAGGAAGGAAGGAAGGAAGGAAGGGAAAAGAAAAGAGAGACTAGGAGGAAATGCATGTTAAAATTAGCATACAGGAAACATGAGCTAAATGGCAAAAACCCACTGTCTTGAGGTAAGGTTTTAAGAAACTTTGGATAGATTTCTGAAAAATTCAGAGACTCTGAGATCTTTGAAATGAAGATACAAGCTGCTGCCTGAGAATCTGCGTGGGAACTGATGTGAGAAGGCAGTTGGTGCTTGGCACCTCCGTTGTGATCTCCTTTCTGATTTCCCATATATTGGCTGAAGGGTGGGATTTCCTGTCTTCTCCCCTGGAGATTTCATGAGGTTAACAGGGCCGGTGAGAACATTAACACTACCTGCATGCAGAAACCCTCCTACGCAGAGAGAGGTGACACACATCCGATGAAATCCTCTCCTTTCACTTACGGTGGCTTCTGAGGTCCTGTGGTCCTATACTTTTGCAGATGAATTTTGGGATCATGGGAGGGGAGAAGATGCCAAACACTAAGGTGGACTAGGAAAGTCCTACAAAAGCTCCCTGGAACCCTCTTGCCATCACTTTAATAGAAAGTAAATTTGTCCATGGTTTTTTTGTGAACTCAAAGACAACTCTCCCCAGTAACGGTTAACTGTAGTTAATTCTAGCAGTAACCAGATTTCATTCCTTCAGTCTCTTCTCACTTTTCCTTCTCCTCAGGGGATCTCCCCACTCACTGGGTTTTAAATACCATGTATAAGTTAACAAATTCCAAATTTATATCTTCATCTCAGTCATTTTCTTTTCTTTTTTTTGCGTGCTTGTGCTGCAAAAATCACATATCCAACTGGCTGTTAGCAGCTTTTGTATATATCACTTCAACTCATCTAGAAGGGAGTGTCTGGTCCTTTTCAAAGGTCCCGGATGTGCTCCTCCTTTAATTTCCTGTCTCTCAAAAGGGTGCCTCATCCATGAAGTTGCTCCAGCCAGAAAATTAGGAACCAACATTTCCCTCATCCATTGCAACTTTTCTGTTACTTAGGACAGTTGATTCCATTTCCAGAATGTATTTTGAAGTCATCCTCTTTTTTTCTATCCAGTGGCTCCCTGCTGGGTCATGCTGAGACCACTGCACAGATGTTTTAGCAGCCCCTTGCAATCTAGAGGGAACTTCTAAAACACATAACTGATCATGCTCTTGCCCTGCTTAAAATTCTTCTGTGATTGCTGGGTGTGGTGGCTCACGCCTGCAATTCCAGCACTCGGGAGGCAGAGGCAGGAGGATTGCTGAGTTCAAGGCTTGCCTGGGCTACATAGTGAGCTCAGGGCCAGCCTGAACTACAAAGTGAGACCCTGTCTAAAAAAAAAAAATTCTTCTGGATTTTTTATTACTTTTATGGCCAAGTTCAAAAGACCCACAGGACTTTTTATGAAATATCACTAAATCAGTTCACTATCAATTCAAATTTTACTTTTAAATCATGTAAATTGCTTTCTAATTAGGAAATCTAATTAGGTTTTATTTCCTTATGCCAAATCTGAGTAATTAGTACTACATTTTAACATGACTGTTCCAAGCAAGCCTGCTTTGACCCCACGGGTTAGGATTGTCCAGCTCACGATCAATTGATTGCTCACTCAACTTATTTCACAGCACATGTCAGAAGCGTAATTCTAAATTGAAATCTATTGCCCAGAATGAGCTGTAAATTCACTATGGTAGAGAATGCAACTGATTTGTAGACTATTAAATTTCTAAGGATACTTTCCAGGGCTGGAAACAAAGTTCTCAAATATTTGTTGAATGAACAAGTGAACCAATGAATGATACTGCCAATAGTTAAATTTTAGTGTACATGTGGCAACAGAATTGGAAATTAGAAGGTCCAGGGAGGCTCAAAAGAAGAAAATTGAGCCAGTGTGGAAAGCTGGAGACAAATTGGCTGACATTCTTTTCTCTTCCATCTGGGTATCACCACCAAAGAAGACCAAAATAGTCACTTAATATTGTTGAGCAAGAGTCACCATTCCCCACAATTCAGAGTTCCTGATAACTTTACGGAAGCATTTTAGTCATGTAGAATTTAAGCTTTATGAACACATTCAGTTGGTGGTACAAGATAGAAGTAGAGACAGAGATGGAGATGGAGAAGGAGAGGAGAGAGGAGAGAAGCACAGGCAAAGACAGATGACAGTACCTTGGAAGTAGAAGGGCCTGAGTTTGATCCCTGGTATTGAAGAAAAAAAAAAAAGTTTGCCCCCTAGAGCCAAAGGTTCAATGCTTTCACATATTATTTTTTAGCAACTGTGGATAAGATCTTAAGAATCTTCTCCTTCACTAATAGTAAATTCCCATTGTACTTTGTACCTACATTCTGTCTGTCCCTCATATTTTGACATTATTGTCTGTGAATCAATAGTCTCCCAGTAGTTTCTGAGCCTTGATGGAATGACCAAATTTTTTATTGTTGTAATTTTCAGGTCAATGTGAAGTTTAAATATTCAATATTTTAAAAACTCAATCATGTTTATTAAATGAATGTGTCTGGAAAAACAAATGGCCAGGATCTGAAGGCTCCCAACAACTTCCCAGAATTCGTGAGACACCCTGACGTGGCAGGTATTTATATAACTTCCCTACTGCTCCAAATCACTCACGTCAGTCCACGATCATCACAATCTGTAATTTTCTTAACAACCCATATGTATTTCAATTCTGTTTCCTCCTAAATAACCCAGTGAGAGACCACAGATAATCACGACTCTAGACAAGCAGAATTCACATGCATCCATCCTATCTTTACCACCTCCAAATGCCCAGCAAAACAAACAAAAAATAAACTCATGGGCTTGTAGCATTATTTACAAATAATGACCCAAAGTGACTAACCTCCTTGTATCTGTGATTTTTTTTTTTTTGAGACAGAGTCTCACTTTGTAGTTCAGACTGGCCCTGAACTCACTATGTAGCCCAGGCTAGCCTTGAACTCATGGCAATCCTCCTGCCTCTGCTTCCCGAGTGTTGGGATGACAGGCGTGAGCCACCACGCCTGGCACTGTGGTATGTTGTACTGGGAATCCAACTCCAGACCTTGTGCTTGGCAGGCAGATGTTGGAACCACTGAGCTAAATCCCTGGACCTCCTCATGTGTATCTGAATGAGCACATAATTCAGTAATTTTTTTAACCAAGGTTTTGCATATGAGAGTGTGGGGAGACACTTTGAAATTAGAATAACTAGTATTAGTTTTTAATGGGGACCCAGAAATAATGAGATCATAGAACCAGTGTGAACTTTATGTTGCACTGCTAGTTTAGTCTAAGATTTTTTTTTTAGACAGGGTCTCGCTTTGTAGTTCAGGTTGACCCTGATCTCATTATGTAGCCCAGCCAAGCCTCAAACTCATCAATCCTTCTGCGTCTGCCTCCCGAGTGCTGGGATTACAGGTGTGAGCGACCACTGTGGTATGCGGTATTGATTGCTGGTGGGCGTGAGTCTCCATGCCCAGCATTGTATGTGGTTACCAGGGATCGAACTCAGGACCTTGTGCTTGCAAGGCAGGCACTGGAACCACTGAGCTAAATCTCCAGCCCTAGTCTAAGAATTTTTATGCTACTTAAGACCGAGGGATTAACTCCTCTGAGGTTTCTCTCTTTTTTTTTCTCTTTCTCTAATAACAAATTCACCAGAGGATATGTGACACAACCACTTATGTCTTAAGCTAAGAAAAATGTTTTCTTCTTTGTTATAAGACCAGTGGGCTGAGTCAGATCCCAAGACATGACCGAGTAATGTGAAAACTGGAGTGAAAATATGGACATTGTCCACATTGTGAAGTGACTGGGAGATGGTTAGGAGGCTCGAGGAGCAGCACAGTGGGAGTGAGGTGCCTGACAGAGGAAGTGTGTTTGTTCCAGAGTCGCGGACATGTCTTTGGAAAGGAGGGAGCAGCGCAGTTAGAGGAAAGAGAAAGAAAACACATTGGGGCATTCAAAAGGGTCCCATCAGTCTTAGGCATTTTCAAACACATAGCTCTTTAGACAGTAAATGACGCAGCGCTGGGAAGACACAGTGGCACCGGAGCTACATGAACTGACATCCATACTTTTTGTGTAGCATGAAGGAGAAAAGGCGCTGGGGAGCCCAAAGTAAGTTCTGGGTGTCAGAGTATCTAAATAGCACTGGAGGCAATAACCTTCAACCACTGACTTCTCTGAGGTGACTGGCTTCAAATGAAGAGAGATTCTTTCAAAAACCACGGAAGTCTCCATTCTTGAAGGTGAAGGGAGCTGAAGGGCAGGAGAAGAAAAACGGTCTCTGAGCCCAGACCCTGGAGTAGTGGGTGTCTGGCGGCTGGAGGACCCTTTTCTACCAATGTAGCTTGAGAAGTAAAGGCTCCTGTTCTATATTAAACAAGCCTCTGCACAGTGTTGAGAAGGCCGTCAGACTTTTCCAGCTTTGTTTGTCTTTCACCCTCTTTCTCAAAAGGAAGAACACTCATGTGAATATTAGAGTGGAGGGAAGTGGGAGACAGAGTAAGAGGATGTAGGCAGAACCCTCGTGGCAAGCTCCAGTTCCCTGTGAGTCTCATAGCAAAAAGATTAACAACCAACAAACAACAAAATTAGAAACTGGAGGAAAAGGCTGAACCTGGGCTTGACTCCTGCTATTCTGAGCAGCGGCAGCAAAAGGCCAAATGCTGCACAAGCAGAAAGGGCCGATGCCCTGAGCTCACCGCACCTTTATTTGATATACAAAGCTTTCACACTCATAATCCTAGTATGCATGAAATAGGCAGTTATTCACAAAAGTCCCTATAGTTCAAGATCCTGTAGGTCAGGGCAGACATCCTTAAATCCAAGTTTTAAGGACCATAATCCTAGTAGTTGATCCTGCAGAAAAGGGCAGATATCCATAAACCCAAGTAAGTAAGTTGTAAGTCCAAGTAAGTCATCTGCAGTTCCCGACAGAGGTAGAACTAAGGGGCCAATGTGCTTGGGGCACAGCGTTTCCCTTTGACATCGTAATCTTGAGAGGAGTGACCTACCTGGTAACTTACACTGAGGACTCAGAGAACGGGACACTAAATAAGGAAGAAAAAGTTCAAGAAAAAAAAGGATGAGATGGACCACAAATTTTGCCACCATCACAAGTTGTTTTAGGGCTATCTTCACTTGAAACTACTGTCTTTTTTTCCCCATGTGCTATATCTATTTTTGATGTTCCCACTGAAAGATGCAGTTCTGTCTTTTCTGATTTTATGAATTCAGTGTAAAAGTATTTCTGCAAAGCTTGAAGCCAGTGACTTACAACATAGTGTGGATTTCACAACTTGATCAAATTTGGGTTGGTGCTGGCCTGGATTTTTTATCCAGGAAATACAATATGCTTTATATCTAGACCATATTCTTCTATGGAGAACAGTAGAGCGTGAGGTAGGTGGCTTCTGGCTTGAAAGCAGAGGCCAGAAATAGAAACTAGAAATTTAAGCTTTTTTTCTTTTTTCCGGTCTTTCCAAAATTACAGGACTATTTCACTCCTCCTCCTCCTGGTTCTGTTACTCTTCCCACTTGTGCCTGTTGTTCACACCAAGGTTTCACGGAGATGACTTCCCTGGAAGTAAAAAAGACAGGATGGTGAAAGCAAAGTCCTGAATTTTCAGCAGCCTGTATTCTTGGAGTACCAGAGCCAGGCATTTCTTGTCAGGCAGAGAAAGGTTCAGAAATCATGATGAAAGTGTCATTGAGAGGTTTGCACTCATGTGCAAGGCACACATCATCACACTGTGTTTCTTTTTGTTACAACTCGACATTTTGACCTATGCCATGGAAGTACAGCTACATCCTTGGTGGAGTTTTATAGGGGTCAAGTGAGATAATGTATATAAGATACTTAACTAGTTTTAAATTCATGGAGACAGACTAAAGAAAAAATGATACAACATCAAAAACCTCAGCATAATTCAACTGAGATAATTCCAGCTTCACACAAACTTCTTGCATCCTATTTGTGTGAAGAACTGATGTGTCCTCTGGAAAGAGGACGTGATAATGGAGTTACAGTGACTTTTCTTTCTATGTGAGTGACTGCAGGAAATAACGGGGATGAAGAGAGTCTAGGAACAATAGTGTTGGTACCATCATCGATTTCTTTAGCAGACTAGGGATTCTAGCACTAAAGCTCCCTGGAATGAAAGGTTTGCTCCTGACCCTGAGACCCTGGGCAAGTCACTTTATTTCTCTACTTCAACACTTTCCTAGTAGTTCATGATTCACAGAGTGGAAGAGTTTACATATTTCTTTTTTATTTTTTTCTTTTAGAGACAAGATTTTTCTAGGTAGCTCAGGCTAGCCTTGAATTTCTGATCTTCCTGCCTTGATCTTGCCAGAGAATGTGGGGATTGCAGGTGGATTACACCAGGCCGAGCAAAAGAGTTCAGCCTTGGTGAGACAGTAAGAATGCTGTCTAGCTTGAAGTACGATAGTGTGATCGGTGCTTCTTGGAGGCTATTCCTTCATTACTTTGATGAGAATATGGGGCATTTCCCCCAAACCCTTTAGGAGTTAATTGGTCAACATTGAGAGATAGGCTGTGGCACTTTTAGAGACAGATTTGAGGGCTTCTATCTTTGGAGAATTGCCTCAGCTTTAAATTTTTGAAGTCACTTCACTTCTGTCTATACTATTACTTTATTGTTCTGCATTTGACTTACGTCTTACAATTTTCCAAGCCCTCCTTGAAGCCATTTAACACTGTAAAGCATCAGCATCTCCATCAGCCTAGGATTTGGCCTCATTTGAGTTGAGACTTTCAAAAGCTCAAAAATCTTCATGTAGGGGCCAGAGGTTTAGCTCAGCGGTTCCAGTGCCTGGCTTGCAAGTGCAAGGTCCTGAGTTTGATCCCTGGGAACCACATACAATGCTGGGCATGGAGACTCATGCCCACCAGCAATCAATACCACATACCACAGTGCCAGGCGTGGTGGCTCATGCCTGTAATCCCAGCACTCAGGAGGCAGAGGCAGGAGCATTGCTTAGTCTGAGGTTTGCCTGGGCTACATAGTGAGCTGAGAGTCAGCCTGAACCACAAAGCGAGACCCTGTTTCAAAAACAAACAAACAAACAAAAAAACTTCATGTAGGCGTTGGCCTGAGCCTTGAGGCCAACACAGTGGAAACAATAGACTCCTTGAGATTCACCATCTGTGTTACGCAGTCTGATGCATGAAAGTACTCGGTGAAGGGAAACAGGCTTCCTTTGTGTCTTCCTATTACAAACTGTAATTCTGTAAACTCAGCAGTTACATATTGAATACCTACCAGACGCCAAGAGGTGAGAGTATAATTATGAATTAGTTGTTCTTTTGTACTGGGTCAGCCCATGGACATGTGGAAGAGAAGTATTCTATCGTTATTTATTATTACTATTTGCTTATTGGTTTTTAATAACTAATTTGTCTTTGTTCATTTAAGGAATGTTTAAGTAATGCAGAACTTTTGTGCTTTTTAAGCAAAGCATTATCTAAACACAGTGCAGTATATTGGTCTTTGATGTAGTGCTCACTATAAACATTTGTACATGTATACACCTATGAGACTATCATTTGGATCAGGGTATTTCCCAGCACCCTGGCAGGCTTGTACATGGCTCCTACCAGCTAACACATGCCACTTCTAACATTGTATATTAGTTTTAAGGTTTTAAATTTTATAGAAAGGGACTTACACATTATGATCCTATCTTCTTTTGCCTAGTATGCTCTGTAAGATTCATATAATTGAATGTGGCTATACAGATCCATCTGATATTTAGTTATTTCTAGGATAGAGATTTAATGATGCAGTGATTATGAGCACTCTTAAGTATGCATTATTGGACATATTTTTTATTTTATACATATATATATATATATTTTGTTGGATATATATATATATTTTTTTTTGGAGGGTGATATTTATAAGATTGAAATCAGTGGGTCATAGAATCTCACATGCTTTCTTTAGTGGATATTGATAACTTTTTGCCAAATAGTATCAATTTGTGTTCTTTCCATCACTGTCTGTGAATTCTAATTGGTCTCTATGTTCATCAAATTTTGATCTTGTTAGCTAGTCTTTTGAAGGTTAACCATCCTCACCTAAGGATGATAGCATTTTCTTGATGACTAACATACAGCATACAATGCTTTTACAAAATAGATATATTTACTTAATTAATCAAGAGAAGTCAAGGAGAGATTACAGAACAAAATCCAGATGTGATTTAAAAGAAAGTAAAATCAAAGCATAATAAGATTCATACCAGTGATTACTTCAATGGAAATTGTTTTCCTAAATCCAATTAAGTAGTAAATATTATCAAACTAGATTGAACTGAAAACAACTATATTTGTAGCTGAATATATTAGTCACATAATATAGATACTACAATTGTGGCTGATAGACCCCTTCCTTCCACTCACCTAAATCAAGGCAATGCCCCAGGGCCAACCTTCTGAGCTGTGTCCTAAAGCCCACTTCAGGAAAGTAGAGGTTAGATCAGTGGGGGCAGATTCACCCGCATGGCCTACAGTACCTTTCTTCACTTGAAGCTCATATTGACTGCAGCTCATGCATCCAATTATAGCAGAGTGAATTATGGGAAATGATATAAGCAACAGATATATCAGACATGACCCAGCGCCCTATCCATCACTTTTTCAGTCATGCTCTGGAAGACCCAGTGGGAAGTGCCCCAGACCCTGGTCAAAATTTTAATTCCTCAAACCTACTCCTTCAGTGGCATTTTTTTTTCTGCCAGAGCAAGTCCTCTCTTTCTGAGAGGACCGTCACATAATTAAAACTTTGCTGCTTTTCGCACCTTGATTTATACATCCATTCATGACTTGCCTGAATGTACATTTAAAACAAAACAAAACAAACAAAAAAACAAAAATCTACTGAGGACTTCACCCAGCATCTTACCTGTGATTAGATATCAGCCACCCTTGCTTCCTCCATACTGCTAATCTGGTATCAATGAGGCATGTCACATGTACATGTGTATAAGATGATAATCTTTATGTAACCGGCCTTTTTATGAAGCACAATGGGAAAGGCAAGAAGTCTTTCCAGACCCGTCTTCTGGGAGCAAGGGCGAGGCTGGAACTCTTGGTTTCCTTCCACTGATGATGAAGAGTTTTTACACTAAGCTGGCGCACAGTTGTTTCTCTCCTGGGGAGGGAGGGAGCGGGGGAGAGCAGCTGGGTGGATGCGTTTTTGTCACAGTTTTTCTGAGTGAACTGGCCACTCCCTACTGATTTGTTATCATGGTACATGTGTCTCCTTCCTTCCTGGAGCGTTTGCAGCTGTTCCTGGAAGGAGATCCAGTGGAAAGCGGTTGCTATGACCACGGAACAGCTGGGATCTTTAATGATCTGTCAGCGGTTCACAGCAAAGTTCCAGGACCCTGAAGTAGCGGTGGGAGGGGGGCCGACTCAGAGGAAGAGCAGATGATGCAATAAACCGAAAGTCCCTTTGGAATCTGGTGACACAGCTTTTGAGAGGCCAGCAGGCTGGAGAAGGACTTGCGGAAGGCTGATGAGAGAGAGAGTTCCCCTCTAGGGATGGTCTGAGAGCAAACAGATGAGATCCCATGGAAGACTTCCAGTGCAGGCAAGAGAGGAGAAGGCCTAAGGCCCAGGGAAGACTGGCTCTAATTAGCTGGTCCAGGTCATCAATAGTCACGTTGATTGTCATTTGCTTGCAAGTTGCACATCGTAGTCAATGGAAGCAAACCAAGAATTCTAGCCCCACCCTTACTCCCAGAAGAGGGATCTGGAAAGATTTCTTGCCTTTTCCATTGTGCCTCACAATTCGAACACTCTCCAGATGCTAGTGATTTTAAACCCTTGCCTTCTACGCATGAACTAAAAGACCCTTCCTGCAGGCTGAATTCCCAAGACCACACAGCCACAAGAAGCATAGTAGCTGCTGCCCATCCCCCCCCCCAAGCAATACACTATTGTGAATACTGAAGCCATAGAGCGGGGCAAGGCTTCCTACAGACAGAAACCATAGACAGGGGCCTGTCTCCCCTCCTCATGCTGACTCACTGAGGAGCGAAGATCATCCACCAGCATATAGTTAGAGACAGCACTGTATTGGGAAAAAGTGAGAGAAGGACACAAGGGGGGGCTGGGGCTCAGGCCTGCTGTGCCACTTACTGGTCATGTGACCTTAGCTTTTACACAGTCTTTTCTGGATCTCAGTTTGGTCGTCACTCGGTGTTTTTCTCAGTGCTACTGTGACACATGATGATATTTGGGAAGAATAAACTGTGAAGCTCTAGGACCATAGTAGTAAGTAAACGATATCCTAAAATGTTAAAGATAGCTTGGAGAATGCTGGAGAGAAAAGCAGAGGAGAACACTGATCCCACAGATTGCTCACACAGGACAAGTTGCTTCAAGAAGTCTTACAGAAAATCTGGTTTGGGTTGAGATTTCAAAGAAGACTTGTGCGTAGTTTGGTAGGAGATTAAAAAAAAAAAAAGTCAGAGGGCAGCTCCAGGGCTGACTTATTTCTTAAGTTCATGCTTGGAACCCACACTGCACAACTTTGAACATCTTCTCTCTCACTGGGAACCAGTCATGTTCAACAAGTGTCAAAAAATGTGGAAAGAAAAGCACACAGGAACCTGAGACTCTGGTACTGAGCAAAGAGATCATCTCTTCCAAGTTTGGAGTGATCCAGTGCCTTCTCAAGATGTTGGGGACCAGCCTTGGTCACAAGTGAAACAAAAATTGCTTGATTAATTGCCAAGTGCTTTCTTGCTCACTGATGGGGCCAGTCAGTAAGGTCAAGTTGATTTCTTTCCTGTCCAAAAACCATCTGCAGAATTGCTTTCTGTAGTATTACCAGGGACTTGCTCCAGGTCGCCACATCCTAATTTTGAAAGTCAGGAAGTAAAGCAGCTTCTAACCTTTGAGATGCCCAAGTACTTCCTGTCTGATAGACTACCAGCTACACGCTGGCAGTGCTGGGAAAGGCTGAATCAGAAGGAGACATTGAACAAAGACTCCAGGTTAACAAAGACTTAAAGTTAATTTAACAGCAGTGGCAAGAATATAGTAAGAAGAAATCCAGGATAGCAGAGATTGTGGGGAAAGTCTCTGAGCAGAATGTACCTGGGAGAAGTTATCAGCTCCAGGGTAGCGATGGACATATTTTGTTTGTGTGTTTCAGATTGTTTGTCTCATCTTCTAATAACCCTTTATGTTGAGACTTGTGTGGAGCTAACTCAGTTGGTCGTCTCCTATAATTTTAGTAGGTATAAATGTGACCCAGATATGTCCAATAAGATGCCTAAATCTATTTGCCATAATGATTTCAGTATGGACAAATAGCATTGGCTAGATCGATCAATAAATGTATTCCTTGTATTCTTTCTATACAGACATTAGGAAATACATTTTTTACTGGGTTACTGTGTCTGCTAGGCTAAGTCTTGCCTAAGTAAAAGCTATCTTGGAGGGACACCACGAGGAGAAAGATCTAAGTCACTGAGAGGGAGACGTTATTACACTGTTATGACTTTTATCTGGATATCCTTATAAGTCCTCATGCTGTCGTAAGAGGGGCTTTATTGGAGGTGGGCGGGCCTGGCAGATGTGAGGGACTGATTCACAGTGCAGTGTTAGGGTCAAGGGCATTAGGGTTAGGGGTGTTGAGTGCTGCTCACACTAAGTGGCCTGGAGAAGATATAAATGATAGGAAGAGCTAGGGTCACCCTCTGTTTTGCTACCCTCTGCCCACCAGTAACTGTTGGTCCTTTGCCATAGGACCCTGCCTCGGAGCCAGCCAATCATGGACTGGAACCTTGACAAACCGAACTATCTAAATTTTTCATCCTTTATGTGTTGAGTGTTTTGTGTCAGTAGTGAAAGAAAAGAAATTAAGACAGACATATACCTCTCTGAGTACTTACTGTGATCCAGCAGTATCTAAAGTTCTCATTTGAATTCCCTGTTATATGATGCTAGAATTTTACTTTATCAAGCTTCTGTAGATTATAATCCAAAGTGTTTTAGTTAATATAAGAACCCAATCCAAGGATAAGAAATCTTCCCTCCTTTGAAATACCCACTTGAAGTCATTCATTAGTTTAGAGGCATCTAGGCATCGAGTCTAAGATATTCATCTAGATGTTAGGGAGCTATCAAGATTCATTTGTTCATCTATCAATAACACTTACAGAGTTACATGCATGAGTCAGGTGCTATGGATGCAGAAATTAGGACGACATGCTCTTTTCTTGCCCTTGAGGATGTCACATTTTAGGAAAACATAAGGACAAACCATTAAAGATCACCAGTGTTTTGAGAGTTCAAACCATGATGATTTATGGTTGGAAATTACTTGTAAAATCTGATAAAAATACAAAAAGTCTGGTAAATGTGTCTAAAACATGTGCTCTTAATGAGCTTGGTGTTAAGAGAAAGAAGAGGAGCATTCAAGAAAACAAATAAAATACCATGGGCCAGGAAGCAGTCTAGGGTTGGAACCAAATGGCAGATGATATGTTCGGCTTCCAGAAAACTGAGATCAAAGAGAAACCCCAAAGAACTATCATACACCAGGTTGGGCTTCATAGACAAGGGCGGGGGGTCTTGGTAGGGGCTTTTAAGACTAGGTTGGATTCTGATTGCTGACCATGATTAAGCGAAGGACTTAAAACCTGTTGTTAGTCAAGCCACTAAGAGGATGGCATGCAGCACAAAGCAGATTGTCCTTGTCTAGTGACTGGGGCACTCTTGGAAGAGAGAGCTGGAAAAGTGCTTGAGATGAACATGTGTGGTTGACAAACCCTGGACAGCTACAGATATCTTCGTATTTCTGCTGTTACAGAAGATTTAGTTTCACCTGCAACCGCAAATACCTAAAATATTAGTTTAAGCAAAAGGGATACTTATTTATTTCTCAGAAGACTGAAAATAAGCATTCTGGGACTCACATGGTTTCTCTACAATCCAGGGACTTTGGTTCCTGTTTGGTGTAGATGTTGTAAGACTTGGAACATAGGGTGAAGTAGTAGGGTCTTTGGGAGATGATCAGTGAGGGTGAAACTGGCTTAGTGCCCATATAAAAGAGGCTGCAGTGAGCTACTCCTCCTCCTCCATGGGAAGAGATGGCAATATCGAGTCAGTGAAAGACAGATAAGTCTCCCCAGACACCCTGATCTTGGGCTTCCAAACCTGTGGAACTGTGAGTAATAACATTCTTTATTTATAAGTTAGTCTATGGTATTTTTTATAGTACTGGGAATCAACTGAGATCAGCTGCTGTTACATTATGATCTGATTTCTATACATTAGTGCCCTTGTCCTCATTTTCTCATGTAGTTTGTGACTATGACTGTCAGGCTGAGGGGGTGGGAAAGAAATAGGGGGATACAATCTCTCCCTCATAAAGGCAGGATATACAGAGAATTCATCACCACCAATCACAGTCCACTGACTGTTACCCAGTCACGTGTTCACAGCCACCTATAAGAAGTGATGGGGAATGTAATTTCCTTGAGTAGCTATGTATGAAAGCCCAGGGACTATGTTGAGAAAATGTGAAATATAAGAGTATAACCAGTTTCTGCCACAATCTTATTTCATATAGGCTGTTGAAGAGTAAAAGATTAAGACATGATTGCATGGAATCTCCTAACAGGAGCTAATCACTATTTATTTTAGCCTTACCAATTTTAGTCTCATAATGAAATTAGGAGAAATATAAGGAGAAGAGAAGTAATATTCGCTGGACACCATTTCAGGAGATGTCCACAGTGATATAATCTTTACAACACCACAATGAAGTAGGCAATAAATTGTCATTTTAAATATAATTCCATCGGTCAGTTCTGTGTTGCAACAGTGAACTCCCCGAGACAGGGCATTTTTGAATTAGAGAGTGGTTGATTTATCTCACAGTTGGAAATTCAAAGTCCATTCCTAGGCAGGCACTCTGAGGCTCGTACTTTGACCCCTTCCTAGGGGCAAGAGGTGGTGGGATATCATGGTAGAAGTATGTGTATGAACACACACACTCTCAATTCAAACCAAAGCAGAGAAAGACAGAGAGGTCATGGCCCACAATCCCTTTTGAGGCCTCTCTCCCTACTGACCTAATAAAAGCTTCTTCTAGCTCTGTCTTGGAGGTCCATAACACTACCCAACACCATTACCCTCAGGATCAAGACTCTAACACATGGCTATTTGGGGGACATTTAAACCATATCAACCCAAAACAACAACAATATTAACCCGAGATTTGAAAACAAGTGATAGTGTGAGAAATCAGCATTTTTGACTGTTACAAAGAGCTAAATACATTATATTGATTACAGATAACAAGGATTTCATGCTTATTAACTTATTAAATCCTGAAGAGTCAATTGGATGAAATATTATTTTCTTTTATATGGAGGACCTCAGTCAGGAATTAAATCTGAATTCCAATCCAGACCTAACTCCAAAAGCCAAAGTATTTCCACTTATAAACTTACTACTTTCTGCCTCTTATAGCTACATTTTTGGTGTGACTTTATTAATTCATTGATTCACTAATATATTAACTTCAAAAATGATTTTTAAGCCTCCTGGAAGTGGTAATGCCAAGTTCTTGATCTTTCTGGGCTCACATTCTAAGTGGAGAAATATTCATGCATTGAAACAAACTATACTGATTTTTTTTTTTTTGAGTAGGAAAATTTTATTGAGAGAGAAAGCTTCTGCCTTAAGAGAGACAGAAGGGGGGCCTGGAAAGTGGGTAACCCCCCCAAACTATACTGATTTTTAAAAAGACCTCCACCATGACAAAGACAAGTATCATGCTTGGCATTTGGTAGTACTCAGTAAATACTGACTTCATTAAAGACTCAGCCCTTGGGGACACCACAGTCTATTAGTTCATACTCAGAACAATGTGGATTTGGGAGAAGAAGATCTGAACACACTGTTGTGGCTACAGCCGCAAACCCAAACTGCCTTCGAGCCAACTGGATGTGAAGACCTGCTGGACACCTGTACCCTGGCTTGCGGATACAGACCTGATCTCTCTCCAGACACCCTGAGAGAAGGGTCTGCTCTGAAAACCAAGGACATGCAAAACCCACACAGGAATTAGGGCCCGAACTCAGATCCCTGGGGTAGCTGATGAGCTCACATCTTGGCTAAGCTTGCTGCCAGGTTGCTTTTTCTACTTAAAAATTTGTTCATGATTTCAGAGTGACTAAGCGCAACCTGAGAAACAGAGAAAAAGAAAGGAGGCCTTAAACGCAGCTGCGTCAAATAAACCCTGGGTTTGGTCATCAACACAAAGCGTCTCTGAATCAGATGAGCCCAGATGCTGGGAACAAGTTACTAACTACTTTCTGTCTATTGTCTTTTCAGCTTCTCTCCAGCTCCATCTCCCTGCAGGAAACTCTGGATCACACGTCTAACTTTATCTACTCAAGAGCCAAGAGTCACGATGGCTTTGTGATGGAGATTTCTTAAAGAAGGTACGAGTTCTGCTGTCTGGGTGGGTGCCAGATGGAAAAAGTATGGTGAAGAGCAGGGAGCATTGACAAAAAACATCTCCAGAGTGGAAATGACATGGACCATGGTTGGCTTTGTCAGCACTCCGGGCACTTCCGTGGGATGCTGGATTCTTCTGGGGGAAGAGAGCAGCGTCTGCATTTGTACTTCATACCTGGCTGTTGACAGTTGTCAAGGAAATTTGATTCTGAAAGAGGGAAAATGGATGTTACTGGCATTTCTTTTCTGGGACCATCTATGGACCCGTAGTTTATGGCATTGAGGTTTAGGTCAAGAGAATGGTTGAATATTATTTCTGTAAGTCTAAGGATTTTAGTAATAGAGTCCACATCCCTGTAGAGTCATCATTTGGAAAATCTATAGATGAGAAAAAGATTAAAATCAAGACAAATAAACTATTTAAATGCTTAGACCCCAAACCAACGTTACCCGTAACTTAGTTACCTCAGAGTGTTGCTCTCTGATTCCTGTAAAACTACAATTTATAAAGCAGTTTGGGAATTTCTCTCTTTCTCTCTCTCTTTTTTTTTCAAAATGCTTTTACAGCCATGATCTGTGACCTTTAATAAATAAAAGAATTCTCATTGTTTTCACTTACTCTTTCTTTTAAAATATTGGTAATTTAAGAAGTGCGTTTAAATTTTTTTAGGGAAAAAATGCAGTGTGATCAATAACTTTCATTGGGGGAAAAAATGCACCCTTGTTCTGTAGATGCATCGCAGAGTCCCCCCCTAGCAAGTGGAATCCATTTCCACAGCACTATTTCAAATGATTTGGCAGAGTATATTTTGATTAAACAGAATATATTTTTGTGGAAAATTCAGAAAATAACAGTAAAGATGAAAATAAGAATTTGTAACCCATGAAATAGAAAAACAGTATAAGTGACATTTTCCCAGCTTTTTAATGCACATGTAGATGACAGGTGTAAGGACTGTTCTCACAGCCTGGGTGAAAGACAGCTTCTCATCGTCTCTGTTCTTCTCATCACTGAGATAATGTTGACACGCACAGTTTAAAGCAGGAGAGGCTTACTTGGCTCACAGTTTACAGACTTCTCAGTTGAGTCTGGTGGTTCCCAGGTGGTTGGCATGGCAGAGGGGGCACCACAAAGGAAGATCTGCTCACATAATGGCATCAAGGAGGTAGAGGCCAAAGAAGAGCCAGGGAGAATGACCTGCCTCTTCTAACCAGACCCCGCCACCAACAACACCTCAGCCATCAGCCTCCAACAGCCAGTCACCTTCCAAAAGCCACATTTTGAGCACATGAAGCTTTGGGGGATCATCTAGATATAAACTATTTACTCTATTTATTTCACATCTTCCATTTCTATTCTCTGTATACCTCAAATCACATATATACTCTATTTACACATCTGTGACCTATTTATTTCACTTATGAGTATGTCCTGTAGGTACTTCAAAAAAAAAAAAAAGAGAGAGAGAGAAACAAAGCTTGTGTATTTAGGAGGTAGGGGGTTGTAAGGTGGGTGGGGGAATGGGAAAAATGAGAATTAAGTCATGTCATATACTGGTACAAATTCCCAATATTGAGTGTGATCATGATGTATACATACAATGTACCAATAAAGACAAAAATAAACTTAAAACACCATATAAGTACTTTGGGAAAACCCCAAACAATGAAAAAGCCACTCGTACATTTAAATTCAAGTTTAAATTTCTCTGTGTATGAAATTTTTCCTCTATGTGTCTTAGAACATTTATGTCTATTGATTGGATATGAAGGGTAGAGGCTAGGTCTTGAGGGTCACTGAAGAAACAATCGACCTAGGTCTTCATTTGGAGGATTAGGCTTATTATGATGTTAAAGCAGAGCTATACTACGAGGAGAAAATAAAGATAAATTGGAGTTTAAACAGTGAGTAGCTAGCAGAGGTTGAAGAGGAGGGAATAATGGTGTCTCTCTAGCCAGTGCTCCAGCGAGGTCAGACCTCTCCTGGTGCATTCCTGAAGCCAGATCCACGACAAGGCCAGTACTGTGAGGTGCTTTGCATTTTCCTCCAGGATTATGGCTTTTGTCACCCAGGTGTATGCTGAGGAGTCACAGGCAACACAGATCATAATCATACCCAAATGACAGGCAGATCTTTCTTTTCTTGGTACCACACAAGCCCGGGGATAGTAGGAAGATACAAATGGGAAGGGAGAGGAGGAGAGGGAGGGAGCATCAATCTTCTCTGACTTGACGTCTGTGCAGTTTGAAAGGGCTGGATTGTAAGCCAGATTTCATCAAAGCTAGCTAGATGGAGAAAAGTGATACTTCTTGCACTTAGATTGAAAGAGCAAATTCTTGTCGACTCTAGATCTGTTTTTAAAAACACAATGAGAAAAGAATCACACTGTATAATGTATCATGATCATTCTATAGTGCTAAATATTCTCTTGCCACATAATTTAAAATAGAGATGTAGTAATTTATGTGTAGCTGAAGTATGATTTTTCTACTTCTTCATAACTGAATATTTAAGTACTTTCTACTAGTCTCTATTACAAAAATTTCTGAGATAAAGAATAACATTATTTTTCATTACATTAAGAAAATTTTAAAAAAATTTCCTACTTGCATCTAGGAAGATTTACAGACTTCAGAAGTTTTGAACTCGATATAGATGATGAATTAGTCTGTAGAAAGCATAAATTTATTGAAGTCGGAGATTAGAGTGTGGCAAACTGGCTGGACAAGTGGATGTGACCTGTCAATCATGGAGATCCAGGACAGGCACACAAGCCACCTGGGGCCAATCAGAAAGTGCTATCTTCAATTTTTCCTCATGAGAAATCAAACGAGTTTTTGATAGGATGGCCTCAATCTGACGTCATACTGAAGAGTGGGAGAATATAAAAGATGGGGCCCATTTTCCTCATGGCTGCTGTGCTTTCTCTTTCACAGTGTTCACCCTCATCTTGAAGAGTGTATTTTTTTTCCTACTTTTAATTAACCTAGACTCACTCCAGGAAAATGTTTCCTTTTTTTTTACCTTTAACAAATGTAAAACCTTGATACCTTTTATGCTTATTTTGTCCAATTCTTTATGCAGGGCAGAAGGAGCTACAAAGAACCTTTAGAAGGAGCCTCCAGCACTCCAGAACCTGGGAACATTACCTTCTAACAGCACAATAAGAAATTGTTTATCTCCCGTTATTCTTCAATTCTAGGAAGTAACATTTAAAAAATATTGACGGTTGAATTGGTGAGAAATGGCACTGCCATCTTTTAACACATCACTTATCTAAATCTTTAAAGCAGCCTATATATCCATTAACATGATACTAAAGAAAATGTAGTATTTACAGTGGAATACCACCCTGCCAGAAAGAAGGATAAATTGGAATCCCTTGTAGGCAGATGGGTGCACTTGGAGACCGTGATATTCAGTGGAATAAACCAAACACGCAAGCTTAAATGCCCCTTGGTTTTTCTTAGAGGAAAAATCCAAAGTATAAATAAATTAAAAAGCAAAAAAAAAGACAGATACTAGGAAGCAGCAAGACAGATCTTTTGCAAGTGAAAAAAGGATCAAGAAATGAGAGCATACAAGAATCAAGATGTGTGACATAATGTACCAGCTCCTTGTGACAAATATAAAAATTATGTACTGCAAACATGTAGTAATAAAAACAAAATTTTTTTAAAAAAATGCTCCCCTTAGTTTCAGATTTCTGAGTAAGTTTTGGACCTGATTCTCCTCCGTACACTTGCATTTGCTCTGCAGAAGACAAACCAAAGATGTGTTGGTTTCCAGGAGGATGGCTCTTCTAGCAGGCGAAGGGGGGATAGAGCAAGGGGGTGGAGCTGCTAAATGGCCCTGGTTCATCAACTGCCCCACAGCAGGAGTTCTCTACAGAAAAGGGGAAGTGTGCCTTGGGGACACTTTCCATTTTTGCCGTAACTACATGTCAGCCATGTGCAATTGGATGGGTGATTTCACTTCTCGGGGTCTCATGTTCCAGCCAGTTCAACTAGAGGAGATAACCGTGCCGATTTCAGTGGCTTGTTGGGGGGTTAAGTGGGATAGCTCTTCTAAAACCGGAAACAATGTTGGACACGACAAGATCGAAGGAAGTGTCAGATGTTATTATGAATATTCAAGTCTTTATTTATTTTGGGCTTCTATACTGGAATATATCCACATCTTACTTCCTCAATTAAAGTTTAATTCTCCAAGAAAAACACAACACAAAACATTTCAAAGTTATACA
>PVIC010016987.1:0-33210 GCA_004025085.1 Thryonomys swinderianus
CACGCCCAGCATTGTTACTGGGTTACTGGGCTCGAACTCAGAACCTTGCACTTGCGAGGCAGGTGCTGGAACCACTGAGCTAAATCTCCGGCCCTCATGATTCATTCTTGAAATTCAATAGCTTAGCTAGTATACTAGCCATCTGCACTTCGTAACAAATCATCCCAAAACTTAGCGTGTAACATTGCAGTCTCACAGTGTCTGATGGTCATGAATCTAGATACAGCTTATTTCAGTCATCTGCCTCGTGGTTCCTAACAGGTGGCCCAGGGTCTGTGGTCTCATCTGAATTCTCAGGTGGGTGAGGTCTGCTTCAAGCTCATGCTATGGTTATTGGGAGCACTCTGAGCATTGGTGGAGCTTCTGTTCCCTGCCGCTTGTTGGTAGGACTGCTCTTAGTTCCTCATTATGTGGGCTGTGCGCGTGTGGGTGTGGGTGTGTGGGGGTATGTAGTGCTGGTATTGAACCCAGGGCCTTACACATGCTAGGCAAGTACGCTACCACTGAGCCACATTCCAGCCTAAGCCTCTTTTACACAGCATTTTGCTCCATCAAAACTTCTTATCTAAAGTTGGAATGTACCTCAGCTGTGCAGGGCCTGCCTGGCAATCATGAGTCCTTGAGTTCGATTCTTGGTACAACAACAACAAAAAAAGATAAACTTCTTAGCGCAGTCCGAGAAGAAAATAAAGGGGTCTATCAAGAAGGAAGTTGCAGCCATTTTATATACAGACTCGATACCCTGTCACCTGAGCTGTATCCTACTCCTTGGAATCAAGTGGCTGGGTCCAGGGCACATCAAGAGGTGGTCGTTACACAGGTGAGAATACACGAAACTGGGTCAGAAGCTGCTCACTACAGCTAGGAAGATCTCTGTGTTAAATATTCTGTGTCACGGGAGACCTCATGACCGCACTGTCCCACCTGCGGAGTCAGTGTTGAGCATCCCTTTCCCATTTTATCTTTGGATATTTCTTGGGTGTATCTGGTGGGTTTTTATTGCATCGGATCATGGTCAGGGCTGGGTGATGTGAGCAGACATTTGGCGAGGAGGTGCTTGTCTCTGATACTGATCCTGCTGGTGCAGGCCCGCCACTTCACCCTGGCCCCAGCCTGATCTTTTTGTCTGTCCTCTATGTCACTCGCTTCTCTCTAAATGTTTTCCTCTTTAAATAAATAAATAAATAAATAAAGATTAGCTAGCCGGATGTGGTGGTGCATGCCTGGAACCCGAGCACTTAGGAGGCTGAGACAGGAGGATTGCCATGAGTTTGAGGCCAACTTGGGCCATATAATGAATTCAAAGGCATCTGAATTATCTAGCATGACCCTGCCTCAACACACACATACACACACACACACACACACACACACACACACACACTCTCTCCCTCTCTCTCTCTCTCTCTCTCTCTCTCCAGCACTCAGTGAGATGACCTCAACCTTTTCCCTTTATCTGTGATACTAATTTCATGTGTGTCTCTTTCATGTCTAGTTATTTTTGGTTTGTTACTTCTCTGATGACATTGTTGACGGCTTCACCCCTCCAGTTGTTTTCTCAGGTCTGTGATTTCCCTTTAAGATTCACATTCCTATCATCCTTGAGTGCTTTCTTTATTAGTATTTGTGTTCTGTGAGTGAAGCAGTCATTTCCTTTATCTTTTGTCTTTTAGGTTGGTCCTTCTTTCACACTTCCTACCTCTTCAACCTCTCTGTCTCTCTGACTGTCTGGTTCCCTCTCCTTTCCTTCTATCCATCCTCCCATCCCTCTTTGACTGAATGTCCACAACATTCACGTGCTCTTGGCTTTCTCCTAACGTGTGCGCGGGCCGCTCCGCTGACTTTGCGGCTGTGATCTTCTTCCTGTCATCCTGTCCTCTGAGAGCGGCCGTCGTCTGAGCCCGAGCACTGCGTTCCAAGGACTCCTCTGTCGCGGGAGGGAATTGCAGAGCTCTGGCAGGCTGCAGGGAATTTCCTGAGAATACCTGGGCTCTGCCTTCTCTTCGGGATTTGGGTAAGTCCTGGGTATAATAGGGCTCCTCCGTCTGATTGCTGGGTGCCTCCTCTTCTTGGATGGGGGCGCCCCCAGGGGCCAAAGCAGAGGCAGTGACTAGAGTCTTTGTTCCCTTTCTCCGTTTTCCTGGCTTCTCCCCAGCAGCTTTGCTCCGTGGTCTCCATTAAGGGTGGCTGCTCAGTTTACTTCCTCCCCGACAGGAGGGTGTTATTGAGTGGCTTTGGGGAGAGGGATCCAAGCAGGGCTGCACCCTGCTTGGAATTGTCTGCATTTTTTGCCTGGACAGTAATATTTGATATCGAGCTCATTTGGTTTTACTCTTCTTTGGTGCGAAGTAGTAGACTACCTTTTGCTTTTGGAGAAAAAGAAAGTCCGTGGTGTAGTTTCTGTTCACCTTGCTCATGACTCTGGGCTCCCGCCTTGTCCAAGGTGGTGGCTTCCCAGCACTCAGAGCAGAGCCAGCGTGGCTGTCACCAAGGCCTTTACATCCAGGACAGGACTCATTCCTTCTCAGCCTTGGACACCCCGGGAGCAGAGACATAGGGTGGAGCCCTCACTTCTGCCCTACAGGAGTTTGTGAGGTGGTCATCAGGAACCAGCCAGGGTGTACATGCACCAGAGCTGTTATCAAGGGTCAGCTGGGGACTCGGGCATGGCTGTGGGGTTTACTCCTTGTTCCTGGGGTGGCTCTGGCAGCTGGGCCATGCAAGTGCCCAGCTCTGAGAAGCTCTGTTGTCTCTTTATTTTTGGTGGTGGTGGTGGGGCAGTGACACAGGGTCTCCCTGTGTAGTTTAGGCTGGCCTCTAACTCACGAAGATCCTCCTGCCTCAGCCTCCCGAGTGCTGGGATTGGAGCTGTGTGCTACCACACCTGGCTGTTGTCACTTTTAGACGTGAGGAGGCTTCTTGGATGTGCCTTTCCTTTCTTGCTTTCTGGACTGGAGTGAACAGGTCCTCCTAAGGTCTGCTTCCGAGGGGCTGGGTGAGGCCTACTTGCCCTTTCCACTGTGCTGTGAGGTGTCACCTCCGTGCCAGGATCTACCAGGGGTCTCTTCTTACATGGGCAGCCCAGCTCTCCAGGAGAGCCCGCAATTCCCGGGAGGACCCTTTGGCCCTCACTCCCCATCTGCCTGCCTGCCAGGCCAATGGGTTGCTGCTGGCCCCTGGAAACCAGGCAGTGCCCTTGCGCCCCGATGCCAGGCCCTGCAATTACAGGTTGGCAGGCCTAGGTACAAAGCGTGCCAGTCAGCGCAGCAGCTTGCTGGCGGCCAGTCTGTGCCCTGGGGGCTGAGCCCTGATTGGTTCAGCTATGCTGGGCAGGAGCTGATTCATGAGGGGAGGAGGCCTGAGTCTCCAGTCTGCTCTAGGTACCATGAGTCCGTGGGGGGCGCTGGCTTTCTTCCCTCCCAGTGGGGGTGGAATCTGTTCCTGGAGTTCAGAGGTCACTTACTGCCCCAGTGGGAGGTGGGGCTGGACTGAGAGTGAAGGGCTGTACCTCCGCTCCACTGGGCTGACCTTTCCGGGGTCAGAGGCTCTTCCTTGCTTTCTTGCTGCCTTCCCATGCTACCTCTGCATGTGGGTGTACAAGAGGAGAACTGTGTGTGTGCAGGGATGAGTGTTACACAACTGTGGGCTTGGTCACCGGGGTGTGTACAGCTTGCCATGCCTCTTGTGAGGCCACAAGTATGCACACTGGCTGTTCTCCAGCAAGTACACCCAGAAAACCTGTGGAACATTTACATAATTTCTTTGCTTCATGCTTTTGCACCAGTGCTTTTTTTTTTTTGAGACAGGGTCTCACTTTGTAGTTCAAGGTGGCCCTGAGCTCACTATGTAGCCCAGGCAAACTTCAAACTCAGCAATCCTCCTGCCTCTGCCTCCTGAGTACTGGGATTACAAGCGTGAGCCACCATAGCTGGCATTGTGGTATGTGGTACCGATTGCTGGTGGGCGTGAGTCACCATGCTTGGTATTATTATATGTGGTTACCGGGCATCAAACTAGGAACCATCTGATTGCTAAGCAGGAGCTGGAACCACTGAGCTAAATCCCCAGGACCAGTGCCGTTTTTTTTTTTTAAATAGGGTCTTACTATGTAACCCAGGCTGTCCTTGAACTTGTGTTGATTCTCCAGTTCAGCTTCCTGAGCTCAGGGACTACAGGCATGCACTACTGTGCCTGGCATCACATGCTTCATATTTTGCATGTCATCCATGTTACCTACATATGTGTGGACTGGTGTTGTATGTTTTGTGTGTGGCTCCCAGGTTTTGAGTGTTTGTGTGTATGTGCGAGCATAAGCTGATGCAGTGTGCACATGTGAGGCCTTGCACATGGCTGCACTTGTGTGTGTCTATACATACTTGTGTGGTTACACATATGTGAGCAAGTGTGTGAGTGACCGTGTAAGCACCTCTCTGGTCAGGAATGACTAAGCCAGGGATTTTCATGCCCACCGCCCCTGCCTGAGGGGAAGCCCTCTGAATCTGAAACGGCAGAGGCAGGGCTCCCGCCAGCCAGTCTCCTGGGGCTCCGGGCAGCATTCCCAGGCCCTGTTGTCCAGCAGGGACTAAGACCGTGCTGGAGAACGGAGCCTGATGTCCCTTTGGGAAGTCCCCTGCAGGCTGGGGCCAGGAGGACAGTGGAGCCTGGGAATCTGGAGAGGAGGCTGGAGGGGAGCAGAGGCCTAGGTCAGGCCCACAGCAGCGGACAGAGGCAGAGGCAGAACAGACAGGAGGCGGCGAGTGACTGGTTGTGAGGGTGAGAGGCGTGTCAGATCACCCTGTGTCGGGCCTCGGTTCTCCCTGGCTCCCCCGAGAGATGAGCAGCTTCCGCAGTGTGCTGGCAGCTGCTGCCCCTGCATCCTGGCTGGGTCAGCCACACCGGGAGCACGGTGGTGTGGGGTGTGAGATGGGGGGGGTCCCTGGCCAGTGTGCGGGGCCTAGTGGCTGTCCACGGGGACCTGGCTTGCAGGGCTGAGGTGCCTGTGTAGGAGTGGCTTTGAATAGGCACTAAATTCTTCAAACAGGGCCTTGTTTGTTTGTTGGTTTGCTTTTTACTGGAGGAACCCAAGTCTGAACGAGTCATGGGAGCCATTGAACTAGGGCCTGATTTGTGCCCTGCCTGTGGGGACTGCAGGTGTGCCCAGTGAGGTGCCCAGCTTTGGGAGCTGTTTGTCGGTGCCGACTCAGGAGCCTGGTTAGGCTTCCGGACCCCCATCATTATGGAGTTGGGGAAACCCAGGCCCAGAGGCCGGGAGCTCCCCAGGGTGCCTCAGCAGGCAGTGGCGAGGACACAGCGCTTTGTCACAGAGCTGCTCCTTGAGCCCAGTGGCGGGGCTGTGGCCGGTGGGAGCTTCTGTAATGAAGGACTAGCAGGCGGCCTCTCCCCAGCCGGCTCAGCCCCTCAGAGCCACAGAGTGGAGCCAAGGACTTGGCGGTGTGGTGTCAGTTTCCAGGTGTGTCTGAAGAAACTTGGCATCCTTGGATGGCTCGTTTCAGCCTGAAAAGCCTCATTGTGGCTGCTGCCTCCCTCTAATCGGCTTTTTTTGGGATCAGGATCCACCCCGGCCCAGCTGGAGGAAGAAAAAGGTATATTTCGGTATGTCCTGTGGGTGTGGACTGTGTCGGGAGAGATGGAGCCAGAGACTGTGTGGCTGTACGGCTGGGGCTGGTGGTGTCTGGACTGTGTGGAGGGAGAGGCGTGGGGCAGGCTGGTCTGTGAGGAGAAGAGAGAAGCCTGGCGGCCCAGGGGAGGAGGCCTGAAGACGAGGAAGGAGGGTGGATGGGAGTCGGGCCTGGCTTTCATGTGGCCCCAGGAAGTTGGTGTGTGGCGTGTGCCTGGGCCTCTCTTGAGAACTCCCAGCCCAGCTCTTCCTGATTCCCTCTGCTGTGGGTGCCCATCCCACGTCCTAGGCCTGGAGGTGGCACACCCTGCCCTCAAGTGCCTTCCGTTCGTGTGCCACAGGCCAGAGGCTGCAGCCACAAGGAGTTGGGGTTCGGCCTCTTCCAGCCACCTTCACCTGTGCCTGCCTGTATCCCTGCCCCACCAGTGCAGAGGGCGCACTCCAGCCTCTCGAGTCTACCCGTGGGCATCCTCCACCTCTGTGCTCTGGCAACTCTTCTCAGCCCGTCACGGTTCTGATTAGTACCACCTTCCTCTCTGCCTGGTTCTCCTGTGCCAGTTTCCCTGGGCACTGTGGCCCCTGGAGGTTCCTGAGCTCTTTTTGCCAAAGGTCTCACCCTCAGTGAGCATGGGTCAGCCACAGAGGTGAGGGACTCTCCAGGAAAGGGCTTGCTGTATGACCTTGAGCCTGGGCTCTCTGGTCTGTGGCACAGATGCAGTGACATGCACCTTGGCAGGCCACCTGGCCTGACAGGTAACAAGAGTGCTCATGCTCGTGCACAGCTGGTATCTGGGCAGTGGTCTTCGCTTGCCTACCCTGTGCCCACAGGCCTTTGAGTGCCTGAGCTTCCCGCCTGGTGCACAGCCCCGTGACTCCAGGAATGACTAATTCCACCCTGGTGATAAGCTCCTGGGAGCTCTGAGAAATGAGACTTTCTCTTCTTGCTGCTTCATTAAACCATTCTTGAGTGAGGGGAATGAGGATTGTCCTAATCCCTTGGCACGAGGTGGGAGTTTCAGGGAACTGGGTAAGACCAGCCCACAGGTCCCTGCAGTCGCCAGAAAACATGAGGAGCAAGGCAGGGGGTGGGCATTGGACAGGGGCCCGAGTCCTTGTACGACAGGTTGGGTTTGCTCTGGGCCCGCTGGTAACATCAGACTAGCCTTGGCCTTGACTAAGTTAGTTTCCTGTTTCCCTGTATTGTGGGAAAGTAGGGTGCTCTAGGGGTCTGGGGAAGGGATGGCCTGGAAGAGGCCTTTGTGGGGTTCCTAGGCCAGACTAGCTGGCTCGCACACAGTAGGTGCCTTGGCATTGTGTGCAGGCTTCAAAAGACAACAGACAAGGTGTGGGCAAGCTCTGAACAGCTCTTTGGCCTTTGTCCTCCTTTCAGAGGGTTCTTTCTCTGCTTTAAAAATGCCCTGGGAAGGCCAGAGATTTAGCTCAGTGGTTCCAGCGCCTGCCTCGCAAGCTCAAGGTCCTGAGTTCGATCCCGGTGACCACATAGAATGCTGGGCGTGGTGACTCACGCCCACCAGCCATCAATACCACATACCACAGTGCCGGGCTTGGTGGCTCACACCTGTAATCCCAGCACTCAGGAGGCAGAGACAGGAGGATTGCTGAGTTCGCGGCGGCTTGCCTGGGCTACATAGTGAGCTCAGAGCCAGCCTGAACTACAAAGCGAGACCCTGTCTCAAAAAAAAAAAAGTGCCCTGGGAGTCCTGGTTGCTCCTCTGGGCCCGTGGGTGACCCCAAGAGCTGCCTCCCAGCACTGTCCCTGAGGAAAAGTGCATCTCTTAGGGCTGGGGCCTGGTGCTCCCTTCCTGCCTCGGACTATCTCCTTACCCCCGAGACTGGGAACTGGAAAACCAGCTCCAGACAGTGCCTACCGCAGTTGGTTTCCATCTTGCCTTCTTCATGGAGCCTCGGTTTCTCCAGGGCACAAGCAGAAGGAGATACTGTAGGGAGCCTCACTCAGCTACCCCACCTCCACAGGTGTTCCTGGCCCTGGGGGAGCTGCTCCTGTCCTGCAACTGGGCGGTGGTGGCTGACATCCTGCTGGTAGGTGTGGGGTATGGTGGGGGAAGCTGTCTGTCCTTGCAGGGTTGGGCCTTTGCTGTTGGGCACCCTGGGGGTGGGGGGGGTCATAGGATAGGAGACAAGGCCGCTCAGAGCTGCTTAAGACCATAGAGCTCCTGACACTGAAATGCCTTCTCTGATTGTCACCCCCATTTTGTGCATGAGCAAATGGAAGCTCAGAGAAGGCAGGTGCCAGGGCCATGATCATACAACGCTTTGTGCCAGCCACCCCAGGGCTCCCTCCTTCCCTCTTTCTTTACCATATCACTTCTAAGCAAGCCTGCACTCAGGTGTGCAGAGGGGTGCTGGACTTCAGAGCAGTGGCCCCTGAGCCCAGCTGTGTCCACCCCAGTTCATGTGTTGTGGGCTGTCATCAGAGGGCTGGCTCAGGCTCTCAAGAGGCCTGATGCTATCCTGACCACACGACTGCTACATCCAGAGTCCAGCGGGGCCCCACCCTAGTCACACTGTCTGGCCTCCCTGCCTCCTTCTGGGAGGTGTGTGGGGAAAGGGAGGGCTCCTAGGCCTGGGGGTACCCTGAGCTCTTCTGTGGCCTCCTGGTGGCACAGTCCTTCCTGGAAACGGGAAGCCCAGACAACCGGGTGACTGGCAGTGCAGGGACACAGGCCTGGAGTCAGGAAACATGACTGGGATTCAGCTCTGCTCCTGCCACTAGCTGTGTGACATTAGGCGAGTCACTCTCTGTCACCTCTGTAGATTTCCTACGTGGAGATGGTGGCAGGACCTGCCCCGTGGATTGTTGTGAAGCAAAGTGAGATTTTTCCCTGTGCAGCTTCTGCCCATTGCCCAGAAGAGAAGGCTGCTAGGATTCTCAGAGATTCCCAAGTTTTCACTTGCTCATCTTCTGTGCCCCCAGAGAAATCTTGGTGTCCTGAAATCTGACTTTGAAGGGCCTATGGGAACGTGTAGTCATTTAATTAGTCAACAAGGCTCTCTTGATATGAGGGCCTGTTGACAGGGCACTCACTCCCTGTGGAGCTGTTCGGGCCCCCTCCCCACAGCCCGGACTCAGCAAGCACAGAGAGGGCTGCTCTGTGCTGGGCGCCTGGTGTGTACCAGCTACGGGGTGGCACCCTGCTCTGGCCCCTCCCTCCAGACAGGACTTAGCCACAGCCGCGCCGAATGGCCTGGGCCTTCAGTTTCCTTGTTATATGTAACCAGGTGGGGTGGCGAGACAGCATGCTGGAAAGTGCTCTGGACACAGGGAGATGAGCATCCCCACCCCCACCAGCTTGCTATCCCTGGGCAGTACGAACAGGGCTGAATGTGCCCCCGCAGCTTCCCCCACTTGCCCCCCACGGCGTGGTTCCACATGACAGCCCCGTAGATATGTGAGGGCAGTGCCGTCCCTCAGTGTCTGTGTCTGCAGGAATGATTAACCTGGCAGAGCCGGGCTCTGTGTAGAACTAAAGAGGGGAGGTGGGGTGAGGGGCTGGCTGGACGGTTCAACCCATGGAGGAGCCAGCGCCCCAGCTCCTTGCCCTCCTTCCGGTTTGCAGCCCTCCAGCCCTCCAGTTAAGCACAGCCATCCAGTGGGCTTCCTGGCCCTTTCCCACCCCCCGGAAGTTTTCGGCTCAGACCACCTTCCTGCACTGAGGCGGTGGGGGCTGCTGATCCTTGCTGCCCCCCTGCAAATTCCCTGGTAGAGGTACCAGAGGTGGTGGTCTCAGGCAGGCTGTGGGTGACCCTGTGAGTAAGCAGAGGGACACGTGGTGATGGCAGAGGGAGGGGAGAATGGTACCGAGATGCGGCACAAGATCTCAGGAAACTGGGCTTTTCAGAAGTAGCCAGAGGTGGCCACCTGTAACCCCAGCTACTCAGGATGCTGAGGCAGGAAGACAGAAAAGTTTGTTTTTTCTTTTTTAATACTGAGGATGGAACCCGGGGTCTTTACATTGAGCTACATGCCCAGCCTTTTGTTGTTTACATTTTTTGTTTTTTTTTGCTTTTTGAGACAGGGTCTCACTTTGTAGTTCAGACTGGCCCTGAGCTCACTATGGTGCCCAGGCAAGCTGCCACAAACTCAGCAATCCTCCTGTCTCTACTCCTGAGTGCTGGGATTACAGGCGTGAGCCACCACGTCTGGCATTGTGGTATGCGGTGTTGATTGTTGGTGAGCATGTCTCCACGCCCAGCATTATATGTGGTTACTGGGGATCAAACTCAGGACCTTGCGCTTGCGAGGCAGGCGCTGGAACCACTGAGCTAACCCTTCGGCCCTTGTTTAAATTTTGACACAGGGTCTGGGTAAATTGCTAAACTACTCAGGCTGGACTTGAGCTTTTGATCTTCCTGCCTCAGCCTTCCAAAGTGCTGGGATTACAGGCATGCACCACAATGCCCACCGAGGATGCAAAGTTTGAGGTCAGTTTGGACAGCGTAGCAGGATCCTGTTTCAAAAAGAAAAAACAAAAAATACCCACCCCCTGAAAGTGGGGGTTGGGGGTGTGGCTCAGTGGTAAAGTGCTTGCCTGTTATGTGCAAGGGCCTGGGTTTGGCACCCCGCGTCACAATACCACACAATACCAAAAAACCTAACCCTAATCAACCAAACACAAAGCATGGGCAGGGAAGCCTGTGGGAGGTGTGGGCAGAGGTGGCCCTGGCGTGTGGGGAGCGGCTAGGGTGTGGGATCCAGGGTCAGGTCAGAACCAAGTGTGTGCTGGAAGGGGAGGGAGGTCTTCTGGGCCACATGCATCTGTCCTGAGGCTGAAGGTGGCCTTCTCTTTGGCAGTGGCCAGAGGGAGCCAGGAGCCTCGGGGTGTGTGTGCACTGTGGGTCAGAAATGAGCAGGCAAGGAGCTGAGGGGCCTGCATATTCAGGCAGACAGTTCTGGGCTGGAGAGGACGCTAAGGGGGGTAAGAGGAAAACACAAGTGGAGAGTGGGAGAGGTGGGCTGGAGCCCGTGGGAGGTTTGGAGGGCTGAGGACAGCGGAGCCCAGGCCTGAGGACTCTCCAGTGGTCCATCTGCTTTCACTCCCAGGCCTGTCCCTAATTAACTTTATGATCCCAGTCAAGTGACTTACCCTCTTTGGGGCTTGTTTCGCTCCCGATATACAGTAGATTGAGTGGCAGCACCTGTCAGTTTCCCTTCAGGCCTACCTCTGGTAATCCACGCTCTGAGGGATCCTGCAGGCCTTCCAGCCCCCAAGGCAGTCGGCCTCAGGACATTGGTGTCTTTGATCTCTAATCCACTGAGGGAGAATGCAGACTCTCTCTGGAGCCGGGGCTGGGACCTATCTGGTCCAGTGGTTCTCAGCTGCACGATGTGTAAGAATCCAGTTTGGAGGAGCTTGTTAGTAATTCCAAGCCCTGTGTCCCCACCTGGTGATTCAGTGAGCCTAAGCCGTGGAGGGACTGTGCTTCTGGTGGACTTTCCAAAGGAGCCTGACCCAGAATTCCTCAGGACACACGAGGGACACTGCCCAGTGTACTCAAACTCCCATCCACGGAGCCTTTGCAGAATTCTTGGCATCCTTTTGTTCACATACGCCTCCCCTCCGTGGGGAGCTCACTTCCCACACTGTGGCAGGGGGCTTTGTGCCAACACCCTCCGCCGGCAACCTCCCCTGGCCTGGCTGGGCCTCAGGGTCCCACTTTGGAAGGCTGAGGTGGTATCTCTGGAGCCTGCTTCTCCCCAGGCCAACCTACTCAGGGGGCCTCCAGCTCCCTCCTAACCCCACCCGGGGTGGCTCACAGCCAGCTCTTCCCGGCAGCATGGGGAGGAGAGCTGCACGTTGTCTCCCTCCTGGGCTCACTCCCCTTCCACCCCCTCAGCAGATTTCTCCAGCCCCCTCTGAGGGTTACCAGCCTCCCCTCAGGTCTCAGTGGTTCCTTGCTCAGCCCTGCCCCCCAGGTAGCTGTCCGCTTAAGGATCTGTCGCGGCCTCCTAGGGCCAAGTGAGGTGCGCAGGAGGCAGGCTGCCAGGGAGTCTGCACCTGGTGGTTGCCTATCCAACTCTTCGAGCCTCTGGCAGGCACTGATTTTGCCTTGGGCTATAAAGAGAACAGCTTTCTCAGAAGGGTGAGCCTAAAACAGAGGTGTTTTGTTTCTGAATAGAGTGAGCCTGAAGTTTTTGGGAACCCAAAAGCCTCTCATTTCTAAAATTACCCCCTGGGCTCTCCAGGTGCTGCTGGGCCAGCCTTGTCCCCTGGCTATAAGAAGACAACAGCAGGGATCCAGAACAGGGTGGGTGGGTTGTGGGAGGAAGACCTGCCTTCCCATGGCTGGCAGCATTGGCTGCTTTGGGCCCAGTGGGCTGAGGTTTCCGGGAGGGCAGGAAGGGACCAGTGGGTTAGATCTTATTCTGAGGGTCCAAGCAGCCCCAGCCCCCACAGGGGGACATGCAGCCCCCCTCCCGTAGGAAACCCTGCACTCTCCCCAGAACCACCCATGAGTAATCGCATAATTATGGGGTGAGAAGGAAGTCCTGTGGAAGGTGCAAAGCTGTTCCTCCTCAGCCCGTTGGCAGGTCCCTGCCATGGCAAGAGGCCCAGCTTCTCTTGCCACCTGGACAGGATGGCTCGGTCCCAATGACCCAGGGAGTGGCTGATCACCCACTGTCACTGTGCCGCAGCCACCCTCAAGGCCCCTTTTCACCAGATCCCACCCATATCTGGCCTCTGCTGGTTCTGGAATCCAGTGACTGTCCTCTGGGCTCCTCTTCCCAGGCCCCTGTCCCTTGCCCGGGGAGCCCTGCATCACGCTTTCAGCCAGGTACTGATCCTTCTCCTGCCCGTTTACAGGCTACTGATGGACTTTTCCTTCTCAGCTTTCTTTCCATTTTCTGAATGTGCTGTAATGAACACAGAAACCTTGTTGGAAATGCCAGCTCCTCCTCGCAATTTGTACCATACTGATCAGAAGGCTCTGGGGGGTGGGATCTTGATGGGTGCCCCTGGGAAGGTCTATACAGTGTAAATAATAATTGCATCCCTTTATATGACTCCTAAGAAATAGCTCCTGATATATAAAGTGCACAAGGAAGCATTCAATAAATGTGAGGAGTTAGTATTATCATGGCTATTATTCTCTGCTGGGGCCAGACTAGGGATGCTGAGGTTTTGGGACAAGGCCATAAGGCAAGGGGCTTCCTTGTGGCTTTCCTAATAAGCAAAAGTCCTAGGCCTAGCAGTTTCCCTGCGACCAGTCTTCTAGAAGTTTCCCTAGTCCTGTCTGTGCCTCATGTCTCCCTCTATTGTAGGGACCTCAAAAGAAATTACGGGTACTGTTTCCAACAGGGCATGGGGTTAAGGAGAGGTGAAAGGAATCCTTCTTTCCAGTTCTGGATGATGTACATTCAGTTAGGGGCATGTGTGAAGGCTGTGGGAGTTTGGGCATCCCCTCCAAAAGGGCTTCACAGGGCATGTGACCCAAAGGTAAGCTCTAAGTGACAATAGAGATGCTTTGGGGGACCAGAGAGGGAGAGAGGCTGGGAAGAAGGCATCACATGTTCAGATGCTCAGGTGACTCTGTGGAGTTTTATTTCAACATGATATCCACTTGAAGTCTTTGGGTACCAGCAACATAATGTTAAGGGTTACCTCAAGCTGGCCAGGGATTTAGCTCAGTGGTACCAGCATCTGCCTGGCAAGCGCAAGGTCTAGAGTTTGATTCCCAGGACCACATAACACAATGCCAGGCGTGGTGGCTCACGCCTGTAATCCCAGCACTCGGGAGGCAGAGGCAGGAGGGTTGCTGAGTTCAAGGCTAGCCTGGGCTACGTAGTGAGCTCAGTGCCAGCCTGAACTACAAAACGAGACCCTGCCTCAAGAACAAACAAACAAACAAAAAAACAACACATCCAAGGAGTCCCTCAAACTAGGTACTATTATTATCTCCACTTGGGGATGAAAAGACAGAAGCACAGAAGCGTGAAGCAACTGGCCCAAGGTAACAGAGCTTAGGATATGGATCCAGGGTGGGAGCCCCCGCAGACTGACTCTAGAGTTTTTTGGAGGTATTGAGGTACTGGGGGTAGAACCCAGGGCCTCAGACACTGAAGGCAAGCATTCCACCACCGACCTACACTTCCTGCTAAGAATTCATGTTCTTGACCTTCCCTCCCTTTTCCTGGGGATGTATGGGCCTCCGCAGCATGGCTTCCTTTGGTCTCTCCAGTGGCCCTTGAAGTTCCTGAGGAGGCTGAGTCCTCCATGTCATCCCTGCCCCAAATGTCTCTACATGCAGGTATCTGGCTGCATCTGGCCAGCCTGCCCTGCTGCCTCCAGCCCTGAGCTGGGACATCACTGTCATGCCTTGTCCCACTCAGTTCAAGGGTGAACTGTCAAGCAGGTGCCCTTGATAAGCACTTTGAGGCCCCAGTCCCTGGGATGATGCGCAACAGGCCTGAGGTTTGTGATTGAGGGTTATTACTATTCTCCTGTTCTGCTCACCTGGCCAGATTGTCACATTTCCAGGCAGGTCTTCGGCAGGAGGGGACAGGGCTGGGTGTGAGGGGTGCCCACTCTGCCCCGGGGCTCCTGTGTTTTTCAGTCTGTGGTGATGCCCAGATGCCGGGGGACAGCAGAGGCGCTTCAGATCACAGTCGGCCACATCCTAGGAGACGCCGGCAGCCCCTATCTCACTGGACTTGTAAGGCTGCCTGAGTGTGTGGGGTAGGACGTCTGAGGAGGCCCTTTTGCTTGCTAAGGCCAGGGGATGGCTTGGGGGCCCCGGCAGACCTGGATCTCTCCTCCGCAGATCTCCAGCGCCCTGCGGGCCAGGCGCCCTGAGTCCTACCTGCAGCGCTTCCTCAGCCTGCAGCAGAGCTTCCTGTGCTGTGCCTTCGTCGTTGTCCTGGGAGGTGGTTGCTTCTTGCTGACTGCACTGCACCTGGAGAGAGACCAGGCCCAAGCCCAAAAGCCAGGCACAGGTATTCCTGCAGCTCATCCCCATGGAGATCTAGGGGCTACCCAGGGCCCCTGGCCAGCTTATTTATTCATTCATTGGAAAATATTTATCATGCCCTGTTCTATGCCAGGCAGGGCTGCAGAGCCCTGGAAGTGACCAAATTAGGTGAAGTCGAAACCCTTGTGGAGCTTCCCCTCTAGTGGGTGGAGACAGAGAGAAAAAGTGAGAGGATATGCTCAGGGGATAAGTGCTATAGAGACATAAAGCAGGAAAGGGAGTGGAGAGGGACATTCTGGGGCAGGTTCCACCTGTGGCCAGGGTGGCCAGGGAGCTCCTCACTGCACAAGAGACACTGCACAGGGACAAAATCTGGAGCAAAGGAGGGGCCGAGCCACACAGCTACCTGGTGGAAGGTACTCTTAGCAGTGAGAACAGCTAGTGCAGAGGCCCTGAGGGTGACTATACCTGATATGTTGGGGACCAACAAACCCCCAGTGTGGCTGGAGAATGAGGCTGGCAGTATGGGGCAGGGTACAGGGTGCTGGGGGGTCCTTGTAAGGGCCGAAGCCTTAAAGCAGGGTGGGATGGGAAGAGCCCTGGGGGCGTGATTGCACTGCAAAAGCGTTGCCCAGGCTGCTGTTTTGAAAGCAGGCCACAGCAGGTCACAGTAGAGGCAGAGAGGCCATAGGAGGCTGGAGGGCTGGCTGCTCAGCAGCAGCATGCAGCGGTGGCCCCGAAGGGAGTGGGAGGGGCTGGATCTGGAATTTACTCTGCCAACTGAACCCAGAGATTTCCTGACTAATAATGCCTGGGCCAGTTCCTTCTGCCTCCTTTGGGGCTGGAAAAATATGAGCTTCTTTCCTCCCACAGGGACCCTGGATAGCCAAGATGTGGATGTCAAGGACAGGGAGACCCAAGACCTGCTTTCTGGCCCTGGTGACTCCTCAGAGGTCCCCTGAGGCCCCTGCCTTGGATCAAGGAGGCCCTACACTATCCATGTACCCATCCGGCTCCACATTCACAGTGTCTCAACCACCTTGGGTTGTGACTCAGAGGTCCCAGCTGATCTGCACCTGCTACTTACCAGCTAGAGAGCTGGCAGGGCCCAGGGCTGGGCTTGGCTGAGGATCGAGCTGTCGGTACCTCCAAGGGAGGCCTGTGCCTGTGCCCAGTTCAAGGCCCTCTACCTGGCTCCCGGTGGGCCCTGATTAAATGGACTTCAGGCCATAAACAATCCCTTATTCTAGCCTCATGGTATTTCTGTGGGAAGAGGGAGGGAGAGGTAGAGGTGGGAGGCTGAGGGTGTGTGGTAGCCTTGCAGTGGGGAAACTGAGGGTTAGCTGGGGTCTCTGGGTGTCCCTGCCCAGTGACCCTCCCACTGCAACCTGGCTCTCCCAGTCAGCAAGGCCATCGAACAAAAGGTGGCCGGGGAGGCAGGTTTTCCTTGGCTGCATGTGTGGGCTGTGGCTCTGGGTGAAAGGGAACCACTCCAGGGATCACCAGGTCTGCAGAGATGCAGCTGTGCACAGACTCCTGGCTATGCCACACTCTGTGCTTGCCCACACTCTGACCCGGCCCTGCCAGTGGGCAAGGCCAGCTCTGTGGGGCCCACCCACACTTGCCACTGAGTTCTGAGCAGCTGGGCTCAGCAGGCCTGCTGGAGACCAACAGCTTCCGGGGAGGCAGCTGTGGGGAGGCATGTTCTGTCCTCCCAGGGGCCTGAGTTTCTGTCCCCTCCCCTGGAGCCCAGTCAGCAGATCACTTGCTCATTTGCTGATTGCTACCTCCACTGTGCCAGGCTGTGCTTGCCTCCCGGCAGCTGTGGGTGGTACAGTGGCCCGGATGCCTGTACAACCCCCAACCTTTGCCAGCAGCCTCATCCCTGTTGCCCAGGGTGTCCTCCTTGGCCCTGTTGGGTTGGGACAGGCTGAGCCAAAACTAGACTCTCCAGCTCAGCCCACACATGCCCCCCGGCCACCCTCTCCCCCTGGAAGTGGGCATCACCTGGCTGACCAGCCCTTGATCCCGGGCTTGACCCCGGAGCTCATGAAACAGGCCACCCTGGAGCTACAAGGAATGCATTGATGAGGTCATTGATTTCCCTGGGGAAGAAAGCAGTCAGCCTGGGCTGGAGCCAGGACACCATGGACCCACTCAGCACCTGCCGACTGTGTGGTCAGGGCTGCCTCTGAGCTCTCTCAGAGCTGCAGCTCCCCGGTTGTATTCCAGAGCTGTGTCAGAGATGGCTTTTCCACTTCAGGCCTTAAGTGATTTTCACAGGTTGGGTCTAGATTCACAGAAGCACAGTTCCCGTATCTGAATCTTCCACCTTGTAGTCCCAGGTGGGGGTGGAGGGGCTGGGCTGAGAGGCTCAGGTCCCAGAACATGAGCAAGGGCTGCTTAAGAGTCAGAATATGCCTCCTCTGCCTTCCCCACTAGAGTCCAGTGGCCAGAGAGGAAGATCAGAAAGCTGAGCAGTGGTATTTACCTGGAATTCCAGCTACTTGGGGCCTGAGGCGGGAGGACAGCAAGTTCAAGTTCAGCCTGTGCAACTTAATGAGAGAGAAACCCTATCTCAAAATAAAAAGGCCTGGGGATGTAGCTTCTTGTTGGAGTGCTGCTGGTTTCAACCCTCAGTTCTGAAAAAAGAAAAGTAAAACCTCACCCCTGTCAATTCTGCAAACACATATTGGTATCCACGAGTCTCATCACATTGTTAAGCAGCAAATCAGACTCCAACCTTTCTCTTGGACCTCAGCCCACGGCAGGATGGGGAAACCCTGGGTTAGGCCAAGTGAGACACACCCCTGGGCAGAAGAAGGGATCACATTCCTCAGAAGCCTTCCAGGAAGTGGTGTTGGTATGGGCAGGAGGTGAATCCTGTGTAGAAGGAACAGACAAAAGGTGCAGGGGGTGGGGTAGAAGACTTGTCATGAATCATAGAGGGTTGTAGTGTGGCCAGAGAGGAGGGTGTGTGTTCATGTCTTTGGTGAGGAGAGGAGGCAGCAGAGACTGACTGGGACCAGAGGGGCTTCAGATGCCCATTGATGGGCTGGGACTTTCATCCTACAAGCCAGGGAAACTTCTTTAGACTCAAGTGCATTATGACATTCAGGGTGCTGAGCAGGGCCGGGTGCTATTCTCAGGACTCAGCCAGACATGGAATTCGGGAGGAACTGATCAGATGTTATTATCAAAGCGACTGGGCAGGGCTGGAGCTCGGGGACTGGCTGGCCCGAGGAGGGCAGAGATGAATCTCTTCTGTGGCCGAGTCAGACCCCAGCTTTGCTCAGCTCCTACCCACTGCCCTTTTGGGCTGAAACCTTAGGTGTGACAGGCCTAGAGAGCCAGGCCACTCAGCTTAGAGTAGAAGAGTCTGGTAAACAGAACTGACTTCTGGCTCTGAAGAGCACTTGTTGGGTAATCCCAGTCACTCACACTTGACTTGTTGGTTGGGAATGTCAACAGGAGGAAAGATGCTGCTCAGCTGGGCAGGTCCTCAAGCCTGACCCTGCTCACTTCATATGTTAATGACTCGCTCCCAGGTGCGATCTGGCTCCCAGGTGAGCCTGTCCACGCATAAACATGTGAGGAGTGTTTACAGGGTCTTGATACAAGCTCTCCTTCCACTATGACTTAAGGCTTAGTTGAACACACTTGCATATCCTGTACCCAGCCCTGGCTTGTTTTACCTCTATATCAGTCACAAATTAGGCTGTTTCATTCTCTGAAGGGTATGACCTTCCCCTCTGGCTGGCTGGGTTTCTTGTGAGATTGTTGTAGTCTCTAGAGAAGAGCAGGCAGAGGTGCTGGAGGTTGAGGTTGTTGGAGTCTCTTATAACCCTGCTTTATCCCAACACAGTCAGGGGTGTGTCTAGCACCAGCTCCTCTAGGTACTAGTTTGCGTTGTAAGCGACAGAACTGGATTGGCTACCTGAAGTAGGACAGTGATTTCCTAGGATCATATCAGGAGGTTAGAGAGCTGATGGGTAGTCAGGAGATTCAGGAGCCAGGAGATACAGGCCCTCTCATTTGGTGGGGAGGGGGTCTCCAAACATTTTTTTCCCTAGTCTTTTGCCACAAACGCAAGATTTAAAGTCCTGGGCATGAGAGTCCAGTCACATGCCTTGATTTATAGCTCCCTTAAGGCCAGGAAACCAAAGTGCTGGTGGGAAGAGGAATAAGCGAATTCTCATCATCAAAATAAAATGGCCAGCTGGGTGTGATGGTGCAGAGCTGTAATTCCAGCACTCTGGGAAACTGAGGCAGGAGAATTGCAAGTTTTAGTTTAGCTTAGGCAATTTAGCAAAAACGTGACTCAAAATAAAAAGTAGAAAAAAGAGTTGGGATGCAGCTCAAAGGCCCTGCGCTTAATCCCCAGAACTGAAAAAACAAAGCAACACACACACACACACACACACACACACACAAATACACACACTCACAGAAAAAAAAGCCGAAGGTGTGGTTCAATGGTAGAGAATTAGAATGTGTGAGGCCCTGAGCTCCATCTCCAGGACAGTAAAATATAAATGACAGCCCGATGAAACCCAAGCTAGCAACCAGAGAAAACAAGGGGGGAGGATGCAGACCAAAACAAAGACCATGTCCACTGCAATGCTTTTGGGGAGCCACTGTCCCTCCTTTAGACGCTGCCTCTTATGGGCCAGGAGAAAGGCAGCACTCGATGTCCTGCAGGGGGTTCTTCATTTCTGATTGTCTCAGTCTGAGTGCAAGTGAGATCGAAGCTTCTGTAATTTAGAAAATGCTAAAATGTCCAAATGACAGAACAGGAACTCCTGTGTTAGTGGGACTCAGAGCCATCTGTTATGAGCAGGAGACAGAGAGGCAGAGATGAGGCATTCTGAACAAAACTCACTGAGCAGGCCCAGGCTGGGGGCAGGGGCTCAACAAGTCTTGCACTTGGCAACTGCAGGGGCAGAGAAGAGGGGCCTTCACCCCAGCTATGGCTAGGGAGCCTCAGGGAAAGCCAAAGGGTAGGAGCAAATGGCCGGGGGAGGCGAATGGAGGGTGGAGTCAATTAGGCAGAAAATGTCTTTTTTTTACAGGGGCCAGGAGAGGAGTCTGGCTGGTATCTGAGTCACTCAGCAACAGATACACGATGCAAATCAACACATATTTCCTGCACCTGCTAAATGTCATTTACTCATTCAATCAACAAACATTCTCTAAGCACCTCCTCCGTACTGAATTGAGAAGATGAATCAGACAGGGTATGGACCCTTGGGGCTCATGATCTGTTTGACTTGGTGCTGGTGGACTCTTTTACAAACACAATCAGCGTAATGAGTTTGAGGTGATGGGGGTTAGTCAACAACCCAGGGGAGGAGATGACCAGTTGTTCAAGAGGGTCAGGGAAGTCTTCCTGGAGGAAGGCATGTCTGAGCTGGGTCTCTGAAGGAGCAGTGGGAGTGGTGAGAAATAGGCAGCCGGGCCCAGGCAACGGAAGGGTCGGGGGAGGGGGGGAGGCACGTGTGGCGCTCTCCGCGGTCCTGAATCATCACTGACAGCACAACGGGGTTTTTCTGTGGAGGGCAAGGCAGGGGTACAAAAAAGTGATCTAGTTCTTGGCACCTGCCCAGGCTCCAGGAAGTATAATGATCGTGAGTCCAGAAGGCTCTGTGTTCAGTGTGGTGCGGAGTAATTTTGATAAATGAGAGGCAGGATCTGAGATTGGAGATTGTTGCGAGTCAGGAAAGGCTGTGAAAGGTTGTGGAGATCATGTTAAGGAATTTAGATACTTATAGTCCTCTAAGTGGTGAGGAGCCATGGGAAGGTTTTGTGCAAGGTAGTGATGGGGGGTTTGTATATGATTTAGAATGTTACCATCAAGCATTATGGAGAAGGCCTGGAGGGGGTGCTGGGGCTCAGATGCTCCAAGGTCCAAGTGAGGTACAGAGGGATGAGCTATGTAAGCAGGCAATGGGGGCATTGGGAGAAAAATTCAACAGGCTCTAGATGTGGGAGTTGAGGGAGAAGAAAGAGTCCCAAATGGCTCCCAGGGTCCTCTGCTTGGAAAGCTGTGGATGCCGGTGGTGTTTAAGAGACAAACGGATGTTGAGCTCTGTTTTGGATGTGCGGAGATGGCCTGTGGGATTGCTGGGTGGACGTGCAGGAGACGGTCATGGATTAGTGCCTGGAGATGTGTCCCATCCCAAGATGAAGGTGGAGCATCACAGGTGATCACTGAAAGCCCAGGCATGAGGGAGAGGCTCCGAACGAGGGTGTGCCAGCTGAGAAGCCTGAGCCCTTGAGAGAGTCCCATGGAGGGGCTGGACAGAGGGGAGGGAGACTGAAGCCCCACTGATCAGCCTCGGGGGAGCTGGTCCATTCTCAGCCAGTGCTTCTTGGAGTGTTCTGCAGAGCTGAGGCCTTGCACCATGTCTGTGGTCAAGTATGCACAAGCACACGGCAGCTTCTTTCCCCTGGGAGACTCAGTGTACACTCTTAGAGTCAAGGCTCTGAAAAGTCCCTCTTGAAGGCCACTTTCTGTGCTTCCACATCATTTCTCAAACATATTTGCCCTTTTTTTTCCCCCTTGGAACAGGGTCTTGCTTTGTAGTTGAGGTTGGCCCTGAGCTTACTATGTAGCCCATGCAAGCCTCGAACTCACAGCAATCCTCCTGCCTCTGCCTCTGAGTGCTAGGATTACAGGCATGAGCCACTATGCCTGGCATTGTGGTATGTGGTACTGATTGCTGATGGGTGTGAGTCACCACGCCCAGTATTGTTGTATGTGGCTACCAGGGATCGAACCAGGGACCTTGTGCTTGCTAGGCAGGTGCAGGAACCACTGAGCTGTATCTCTGCCCCCATATTTGCCCTTTGAATAGTGGTTGCTAATGTCCTGTGCCTTGTTTGTTTTGCAGTTAGGTCTGGACCTAATGAACAATCAGAATGCCCTTTGGTCCCCGAGTTCAGTTCCCTGTTACACTGACAGGGAAACTGAATCTGGAAGAAGCTGACAGCAGTACCGAGGGGAAGAAGGGCAGGCACTGGGTTAATCGTAGGCTCATCTGGGTTTAGTCTCCTTTTCTGGCCTTACTTCTTTTAATTTTCTTTTTTCCTCTCTGCAGTACTGGGGGTTGAACCCAGGCACTGCACACTGAGGTACACCCCCAGAGTGCTGGGATTACAGGTGTGTGCCACCATGCCCAGCTCTCACAGTTTCTTCCTCAGGGGGATGTCAGTAACAGCCCCAGGCCCTGTGCTAATGCCAGAGGTTCTCAGAGAGTCATTGGGATTTGTTCAGAGCCACATGACTAGAAAGGGCTTATTGTCTTCCCCATTACCTTGTCCTAGGTGGGCATTTATCCCACAGAAGGCTGCTGCTAGATATCACCTTTGAGGTAAAATCCACACCGTGTCTCCCAAATTCAACAGATTCAAAACTCTGCCCTCGTCCTCTGCTCTGGGACCAACCAAGTGGAAAAGGAGCCTCATGGGAAAATGCTCCTCTTTCAGGTCAGGGCTTAAAACGACCTCTCAGAATAAGGCCTTGGCTGAAAGGACAGGGAATTTGGGGAGCAGGAAAGGGAACTCAGGGTGGCAGTCAGACCCTCTTCACGGGTCCCCAGACAACAACCACGCTGTCTTCCAGCTGTTGGCATCATGTAGTTGTGAGAATCAGTGAGGCCACCCCTGAGCTGCTATGTCTGTCCTTGCTGGTTGTTCCCTTGTCACCCTGGGCCATTCAGTGGAACTTAACCGGTTTGACTTTGCAGGCCTGAGTTCAGCAAGCTGGAAAGAAGCAACAGGCAACTTTCAGAATGAAATGTTTTCCTAACCCTCCCGTCACAGTCATTCATACCCAACACACGGAAGCATATTTTTAGTCACTTCGCAGAATTTAAAATACACCTCGAAGGCGCCAAGAAACACCAGCTTGGGGATTAACTCTGTTCACCAGAGACGGTGTAGGGGTGCCTCATGCTGCGTCACCTGCTGGCTATGCCATGACTCACTGTGGCCAACACCTTCATAAGATGCACCTGCTGGGGCTGGGGTGGGGGGTCCGGGGCAGCCTGCAGTAGGACCCATGCTCACAACCCTAGAGGAAGAGGTTAGAGCCCTGAGCTCCCTCCAGCCCTGCTTCTGGCTTGCTGTGTGTTTGCGATGGGGTCATTTTCTGTGCTCTGGGGCCTGTGAAAAATAGGGAAAACCACCTGAGTTTTGACAGTCTGCCCATTTCTAACTTTCTGTCTTCTGCACTTTCAATCAAATCCCCAGAGAGATGAATAGGGAGTGTTAGGGGGAGTGTCACAGGACTGCACACCTCTGAGATGGGTCAGAGCCACAGTGGATGGTAGTCCTGAATAAGGAAGCTCCTTCAGCCACTTTCCAGAGGACATCCCCCCCTCTTGTCTGGGGGAGTGGCCACTCATAGACTTCTAACTGGCTGAACCCACCCTCCTACCTAACTTCAGATAGAGAAACTGAGACCCGGAGAGAGTGAGAGTCTTGTGCACGGTCGCGGCACACAACACGGGGCTGGGCTAGGACCCAGACACCTGACTTTACTGATGGCTTTGTATCATTCCCTGGGCACAGCCAGAAGTCTGGAGCGGGGGTCGGGGTAGCGGCCCTCATGGAAGGAGGCCCTTCTCAGGGTCCTGTTTTGGGGCCCTAACCCCAGCCAGGGCTCTCTCTGCCAGGGGCTGCCATCCTGTGTGGGCAGGGATGGAGTCTTGGTGCACACACACGAGTGGGGCGGGGTGGGCTGGACCCTGGGGCTGGGTTTTCCGGGCGGTGGGCAGCACACCTTCCGAGCCTGATGTTCAGCGAATTCTTGCTTCTCAGGCCATCCTCCCGGGGCTGGCTGTGTCACGAGGCTCTCTGACAGGTGCCCCTGTTTTGACCGTGTAGGGCCTTCTCTCTGCACTGTCCAATCATTCTAGGTTGAAGCCCTCCCCTCTCTCTGTCTCTGCCAGTAGAGGGGACTGGGTGTAGGGCACTGAGTAGGTATACTGTAGGGTCCTGCTACCCGCACCCCGCCGCTAGCACCGCAACACCCCTTAAACTTCAGCTCTTCTCAGGCTGGGCGTCCTCACGGCTCCATCGTGACTGCGCCCCCGCCAGGCGGGTGGGGCTCTGCGTCCAGTGCCCCCCCACAGGGGCAGCACGTGCGGGGCGGGGCTGTGGCCCAAACCTGGCGCTGATTGGGCGCGAGACCAGTGGGCGGGGCCGGGCCGCAGCTGTCAGAGGCGGCGGCGACGGCGGCTCCTCGGGCAGAATAGTGGCAGCGCGGCAGCCCGGGCCGGAGCGCAGAAGCCGACGGTGCCCAACCAGGATGGTGCAGCGGCGGCTCCGCGGCGCACGCACGCACTGAGCGGGCCCGAGCTGGGCCCCGCGCCCCCCTCGCCCCCCGCGCCCCCCGCCGCCCCAATCCCGGCCGGCATGATGTGCCTGGAATGCGGCTCGGCGGCGGCGGGCGGCGCGGAGGAGGAGGAGGCAGACGCGGAGCGGCGGCGCCGGCGCCGGGGGGCGCAGCGCGGGGCCGGCGGTAGCGGTTGCTGCGGGACGCGGGGCACGGGTGGCGCTGGAGTCGTGGCTGCCGACGATGAGGTGCAGACGCTGTCGGGCAGCGTGAGGAGAGCCCCGTCCGGACCCCCCAGCATCCCCGGAACCCCCGGCTGCGCAGCCGCTTCCAAGGGCCCCTGCGCGCAGCAGCCTAAACCCGCCAGCCTGGGCCGCGGGCGGGGGGCAGCCGCCGCCATCCTCAGTTTGGGCAACGTGCTCAACTACCTGGACAGGTACACCGTGGCAGGTGAGCAAGTGCCCCACCCAGCCCGAGGACCGGGACCCTTCTCCCCAGGGACCCCCAGAGAGCTTTTGGGTCCCAGGCCGCCTATACCCAATCCCTGCGTGGAGTCTCTAAGGACCCTCTGCTCAAGAGCAACGGAGCAAGTGATGCCCGCTTGCTCCACGGGTCCAACTCAGACCCCTGCCCCACCCCGGGCCGGGGGCTGGGGTAGTCCCCACCCCGGAGCGGCTGGTGTGTCCTCGCCAGCCCTTGACGGCCATCCGTTGTCCTCACTCCGAGTCTGCTCTGCATAGCTCTGCGTTCTTGCCTGTGGGAGCCCTCCCGCAGCAGCCGCAGGTTCCCGGGCCTCCTCTCCTTCTCTTCCTCTACCCCAGGCCGTCTGTACGTCCACGGCCCCGTCAGTTCCTTCCTTCCTTGGCTGCTCCCCCCGCCCCAGCGTTCGAGCTGTGAGTGTGTGCGCCCCTTGCGGGTGTGCGCCAGGGAGACCGAGTGTGTGTGCGTGGCGGTGCGGGTGTGTGTGTGTGTGTGCGCGTGAGTGTGCGAGAGGGAGAGAGAGAGAGAGGGAAAGGGGAAGGGGGGAGCGAGGGAGGGAGGGAGGGAGAGCGCGAGCTAGTAAGCGCGTGGCTGACAAAGGCCCCGGCCTGCGGGGAGCTGAGGGAGGGGCGGGGCGGGTCCGCGGCGCCTGGGGACCCAGGATGCGGTTTGCAGCTGGCCCTGGCTAGCAGCCTGGAGACGCCTCCCCCTGCCCTGTGGTGCTTGGGGCCTGGGGAGGGCATAGGCCTCCGGGGTTAAAGAGGGGTGGCTTTATCCCTGTGAGTATCTCTGGGAATCCACCATAGGGACGGGATTAAAGTCCACAGAACAACTGGCTTCTAGTCCCAGATCTGCCACAAACGTGTTTGGTGTGTGACCTTGGGCCAGTCTCAGCTTGTATTTAGATCTGATTCCCTGCTTTTGAGTTGATCTATCTCTGGGCCTCTTGGGATGGTTGTGGCTTTGGGATTCCCTTCTGCTGGCTCCCTTCCCTGACTTGTCAGGGTCAAGAGGTAGGGACTTGCCCTAGATGAGCTGCCTCTGGCTGGGAATGATGCAGCTTCGGGAAGAAAGGCATCTGGTCAGTCTGGGATAGGTGGGAGCTCTCTGCAGGAGGAGAGCAAGTCTGAGTAACTGGCACGCTGGCCAAGAGCCTGCTGCGGGCGGGGTGGGGAGGGGGAGAGAGGCTTTTCTGTAGATTATAAAGAGAGCTTTGGGATGATTGGGTGGGTGGGCTGGCATAATGGGTGGCACATGCCCACCTGGGAGCCCCTCTCTGGGCCACAGTCTCCTGTTCTTTTGAATGGAGTTTTGTGCTGAGGGAAAGGAAGAACTCTGATGGAAGGGCGGAGGCCTCCCTATTTCCCCATCCCTGATCGAAAAAAATCTAGTGTCTCTTCTTCTGTCCGCTGCAGGGAGTTGGAAGTAGACAAAGGCATCAGTTTCTGGGCTGGGCTGCCCCAAGAGACTCTTACCTTGATCATGGTGAGCAGAAGTACCGTGTGCCCTCCAAGTACATCATCCTTGTCACGCATGTGCTGTGCTGCCTGGGACCTGGGAGCTTAGGTGCCACCCTGTGGGGAGAAGTCAGAGAACACTTGGGACCCCTAGTCAGTGCAAAATCAAGCTTCCGGTAGGAGAACAAAGGCCTTCGGATGCCCCTTGTCCACAGTGGGCCAGAAGTTGGGCAACAAAGCTGGTGTCAGATCTACCAGTCTGCTTCAGGAGAGGTTTCCACTCTCTCTGTCTCTCTCAACTAGGGAATGAATGTGCTGCTTCTGGCACTGTAACACTTTTCAACTTGTTTTTTTTCAGCCCCAGACTATCTCTCTGACGTTCTTAAGTGAAATGACTTTGCCAGGGGCAGGGGGGAAAGGGTGGGATCAGGGAAGTCTGGTGTTTATCTGTCTCTGCCTCTAGTAGGGACAGACTGTCAGAATGGGGAAACAAGATAGCACATTTCTGGTGAATTGGTTATGGTGGGCAGAGGCCGGGAGCAGTAGCTAAGAGGCATGGGGCAGTAGGGAGCAAGGCCAGAAAGCCCTGGGCAAACACTGACTTGCTGTGTATCCCCGCCTTGTGTTGGGCCAGGGTGGGAGCTACTGTACCACCCCACCCCCAACACACAGCACACACCGATTTCCTCTCCGGATAAGCCTGACTCCCTCTCTCTTCAGGGTGGACTTCCCCTGCCCCCAAGTTCAGTTCGGAGGAGTATTTAACTATCTGCACAGTAACTACTATGGCTACACGTATTTTGGGCCAGGGCCCGAGTCCACCTGTTGACTGGTGGCCCAGCTGGGACAGAGTAGGAGGGAGGCAGACACTCTGGTGCTCAGTCATCTTGATGTTTGTGTCCATCTGGCCCCTGAGAACCCCAGAATCTGGCCCTAGTGAACCCTATCAAAAGACAGGCAAGTTCTCTTGTTCTTTACATCTATCTTACACATTTTTCTCTTTTCATAGTATCAGCCTACTCCATCTAAAGGGGCTATAATACAAGGCATGTATTAATTTCATATTTTCTGGTAGTCTAGTCAGATTTTAAAAAGTAAAAGAAATGTGTGCAATTAATTGTTTTTATGTAGCTCAATCCATTCAACATATTTCAACCTGAACTCGATATACAATTTATTCCTGGGATAGTTTGCACTCCTTTTCATGCTGTCTTGGAATCTGGTGCAGGCTTTACCTTCTCGACACTAGTCAGTGTCACAGTAGCTGGGCGTCAGAGGAGTGGAGAAGCCTAGAATCTGGGCTATCCGAGCTGGAGCCTGGGCTCCTCAGCTCACCAGCTGTGGGACCTCACAGCATCCCCGGAGCCTCTGTGGGGTCATTTCCCCAGCAGCACCTCACAGGTCGTGCGGAGTGAATGAGAGTGTCCTTGAAGTACCTAAGAGGAGGCCAGACACTGAGAGGACAAACAAAGGTCAACTGCCTTCACCTTGGAGCAGAGGCACAAGCTGTGCCCCTGGCCAGGATGCCCTTCCTGTTTCCTCTGCTTTTGCCAGTCCCTTTCAGACTGTCTTTCAGATTGTCCCTGCAGATGTCTTTGGGAGCCCCTCCCTTCTGCACCAGGGCTGCTCTCTGTCCTGGGAACTCTGGTGGCTTCTGCCTCTGCCCTGGCATTCCCAGCACCACCCGGTGATCCAGTTAATTATGGCTTTTCCTCCTCCCCATGAGAACCCCCCGAAGGCAGCCAGTGTTGGCCCCAGGTGAGGAGGGCCAGAGTCCCATTCTCCCCTCCTTGGAGCCTTGCTTCAGTCAGGTGAGACTGAGGTAGCCTGGAAGCTGCCCCTAAGCCCTTCTCTCCATCTCCCTGTGCACATGGGGACACCGGTGCCTACAAAACAAAGGCAGTAACCCAAGGTCACATGGCCCACCCAGTGTGCTATCCTGCTCCCAGGCCCAGGAGTCCTGGTGGAGGCTCTGGGACAGGGTAGGAGCCAGCCCTACTGGGAGATAAGAATTCAATTCAGTTTAGACCTGGCAGCTTGAGCTCCCTGAGGGCATGTGGCTCCCTGGCTCTTGCTGACCAAGCAGGCTCCTACATTCTGGACCCAGCTATGGCCTCAGAAGGGAGAAAGGAGGAAGCCAGAAGCCTGTCTGATGAGGCCTTGAGACCCCACCTCCTCCCCAGCGTGGCTTCCTGGAGCAGAGCCTCCTCTGCCCCTGGGCTCCTATTCTTCCATCTGTAAAATGGAAGCAGAACTGAGGGTGTAGGTGGAAGTATTTTGCTCCTGGAATCAGGCCCAGCAAGAGGGAGTGGGCCTAGGTCCTAATTATGGTTGGTGAATGACTATTTGAGAACTGAGATTCGTCTTTAACTTCTCTGGGGCACCTGTTCCCATCCTGAGACCTATTTTTTTTCCCTTTGATCCAGCCCTGACACCCTGGGCACCTGGAGCTGGGTGGGGTGGGGCTGGGAGGAGAAGCAGAGCCCTGCCCTGGGGGAGTCCTTTGCTGCTTTAGTAGCAGAGGCCAGTCTCCATGGCAACGACTCACTAACACCATCCCAGAAGAAGATGAGTGCAGGGACCCAGCCAGCAGCACAGGCCCTGTGAGCTGGGGGTTTCCCTTGAGCTGGGCCAGCGGGGGCTGTTAGTCAGGGATCACTCACTCTCCTCTGGGTTCATTTTTCTCTCTCCAGCTGAGTCTGTCCAGGGCTGACAGATGGAGAAACTGAGGTACATGGTCTTTCCTGGGGACCTGGGCTCCAGGCCTAGTGGCTTTGTGGCTCTCTCTGGATAAGGATAGTCAGGTTAGGAATAAATACGGTCTCTGCCCTGCCCTCTTGGGTGGCTTTGTCCTGCTGACTGCCACATGTGCACTGTGGGGAAGCCCCAGCCAATGCCTTGGGGCAGGGCACCCAGAACACCTTACAGGCAGAGTCTGTGCCCTAGTGAGCGCTGGTGTCCTCTGTGCCAGCAGCCTGGTGACTAACTGCAGCTGTTCGTTCTCTTCCTGCTCAAGGTAGCTTCCTGCTGCTTTTGCCAGCAACTCTGCTGTGTTATTGATCCAGGATAAGAAGTCCTTCAAACTCACTCAGTCTGGGATCCAGGCCTAGCCTCAATTTCCTTTTTAGGGATTGGAGTAGGAAGGCAGGGTATGGCTTGAGAAGGAAGCTGCCCTACACAGAGCAGCCCAGAGAGGGGGAGCTCACCCTCCAGACCCTGCACAAAAGGAAGTGGCTTTTGCTTCTGTCTGGATGTGGGGGCTCTACTCTTGAGGAGAGCTGGGAGGTAAGAATGAGGGAGGAAGCTGGGCATGGTGGCTCACGCCTATAATCCCAGCACTCAGGAGGCAGAGACAGGAGGGTCCCTCGTGAGTTCGAGGCTTGCCTGGGCTACATAGTGAGCTCAGGGCCAGCCTGAACTACAAAGCGAGACCCTGTCTCAAAAAAAAAAAAAAAAAAAAAAAAAAAAAAAAAAAAAAAAAAAAAAAAAAAAAAAAAAAGCAAAGAAAAAGAATCAGAGAGGCAAATAGTACACTGGCCGAATCCCCAGCCTTCTGGGGCCGGGCTCCCCGTTGGACCCTGAGGGTCTAATTTTGCCAGACTTTGGCGGTTTTACTGTGTTACCCAAGCAGATTTTGGCTCCTCTGATTCCTGAATGTATAGTAGATGGTTTTGTCCCCCTCCCTCTCCTTTCTTTTCTGTAGTCAAGTTCTTACTTTCAAAGGTATCATAGGACCCTTGCTCTCAGGAGCTCTTGCCTGCTGGCCCTCAGCTTCCCTTGTACCTCCAGTCCCAGGCTGGGCTGTGTCTCAGGAGCTGCACTTGTCAGCCTCTGCTTCCCCTGGTGGTCTAGGCCTCATCCCAGGAAGTCTCCCCAGGCCTCCGGGCCCAACCATCTCACTCCTGGTTTTCTGTGCTCTATCTGCCTCCAACATGGCACCTGTAGGCACTTTTTGTTTTTTGAGACAGGGTCTCACTTTGTAGTTCAGGCTGACCCTGAGCTCACTATGTAGCCCAGGCAAGCCTTGAACTCAGCAATCCTCCTGTCTCTGCTTCCCAAGTACTGGGATTACAGGCGTCAGCCACCATGCCTGGCACTGTGGTGTGTGGTATTGATTGTGGGTGGGCGTGAGTCTCCACGTCCAGCGTTGTATGTGGTTACCGGGGATCGAACTCAGGATCTTGTGCTTGCCAGGCAGGCGCCGGAACCACTGAGCTAAATCTCTGGCCCTCCTGTAGGCATTTTTCAGCCTTGAAGGGCTGACATGTCTGTGACCTTAACTCCCATAGGGAGCTACCACAACCTTGAGCGGCCAACACGGGCTGACCCATCCTTGCCTGACTCTAAACCACACCCTTCTGGGTGAGAAGGAGCCTGATTGGTTTGGACCAGCCCTTGTCACTGAGGCCAGGGCCTCTCTGTCTGTGGCAGGTGCCACTCTTGTTTTGCCCAGGGTGCACAATGAGCCTCAGGCCTCTGCTTCCAGGAAGGAAACAAGAGGAAGTCCCTGTCTGCCCAGTCCTCAGCCTTAACAATGGGACTACCCTATCCCCAAGCTGGGCAGAGTGCTTCTGGATATTAGGGGGGCACAGTGTTGGCTTTGCCTTGTCTGCTCTACAGGGAAGGCCCTTGGCACAAGGCTAGCCCAGGTCACAAAGTGAGGCCACGTAAAGGAGGAAGCTGGTTTGTTCTGGGCCTGGTTGTCTCTAAGTGGCTGGGAGATGGATGGATGGTGCTAGGGGATATGGCTGAGGGCAGGAACACTTATAGGAGAGCAAGAGATCCTCAGGGATAATGCACTACCTGAGCTCGGAGGCTGGGGTTTGCGTGTGGCTTCCTACCTTCCCTTCAGTCCTCTGCCTAACTGGAGACCTTGTTCCCCTAGACCCTAGGTGTACTCCTGTGGCATCTTTGTGGTTCCTTCACTGTCAAGGATAGATTGTTGACTCTGGAAGCAAGGAGCCCGATTAGGCTTTGTAATCTGTACAGGGTTGTACCTGGGCAGAGGTGGTATAATTTGGGCCCACGACTCTTTGAAACACTCGCATGAAGACAGCTGGGGTGGGTGTTAAGGGGGCGCTGACTGTAGTCTCTCTCTGAGAAGTTGCTGGCATGATGATGAGAAGACACACCAGGTTTAGGACTTGAAGGGTGACAGAGCCCAGCTCCTGCCTGATTCTTTGGTTTCTGTCCCAGACCTTCCCAGTCTCATTTTTCCATCTGAGATATGGTGGCAGGAATCTTGATTTCTGCAGCCATGAAGCACTAAGCCAAGAGCATGTGGGCTTGAGCCTTGCCGTCTTGAGGTCTCTTCCTTCTTCCTCAGCCTCACTACTCTTGTGGCATTTGTGTCTATGGCTGCACCAGCCACCCCTTGAAGACCATAAGACTATGGCCGCCTTGTCATTGGCCCCTGGGCTGCCAGGGAGTGCTTAGGCCAAGCCAGGGCCAGGAAGGCTGCCCTGGAAAGGAGTTCCTATGCAAAGCCCCCAAATTGCTAAGGCTGAGTCTGGTTCCAGGAAAGCTGGCCCCAAATGATAGGCTGGAACCACAGGCCAGAGGCCTGGCTGCCACCCCGCCTACTCTGGGCATATAGCAGTGCTGGGGAGGAGGGGATCTCTGAGTTCTGGGGTGGTACCTCTTTAGGGTGGTGGGTCTGCAGGCAGGGCTCTTGAGTAGAGAGGAGTGTTTTCCTGAGGAGTCAAAGATCTGGGGTACCCCTTGCAGAGATGACCCATAGGCTGTCCAGGTTTACCCACATAGATTTGTAGGATGGTATAGGCAAGGGTTGGTGCATGTGGGGCAAACCCAGTTGAGATTCACCGGCGGACCCAGCAAGGCTGATCTGGGTTGCGAGACCACCCGTGACCCTGAGGGAGGGGAGATGGTGTCACTCAGTTTGTCCTTGCAGGATGTGGGCCACACCTTGTCCTGTGGACTCCGGGGCAAGAACATGCATGTAGGCTTGGGAGCCTGGGTCTGGGCTGCCTTGGCCACGTCTGCAGGCTGTGGCTCCAGCCTTCACTGCCTCGAGCAGGTCAGCAAGCCAGGCTCTGGGGCCTCTGTACTTACCGGGCTGGGAGCTGTGGCTGAGCACTTGAGCAGGGGGAGACTCTAGAGTGAGCCAGCCCAGGGACCTCCATGCGAGGACCAGGGTCCCTCTGAGAGGGACTGGAAGGAGGGCAGCGTGGCCCATCCCCTCAGCTCCCTAGGCTCATCCTTCTTGGTGTCCAACCCCATTCTAGAGAAAAGAAAACTGAGGTAAGAGTTCCTCATTGTTCTTGCTTCTCCATTGTTCATACCCACTGCCCACGAATAACACTGATGACATTTATTGAGTGCTTATTATGTGCCAGACACTGTGCTAATCACTTTTCATGGATTGACCTACTTAGAACTCAGCACAACCACGTGAAGCAGGTCTTAAAATTAAGCCATATTCCTGAGGAGGAAAGTGGGTCAGAGAGGTTAAGTAGTTTGCCTAAGGTAACATAGCAGGGAAGATGGAAAAGCCAGGACTGAAACCCAGATGGTCTGGTTCTAGGGCCTATGCTCTTGAGAATTCAGCCAAGGTGTCTGCTGCTCGGAGGGAGGCTCCGGTGGGGTAAAGTGGGGGGAGGATGACTGTGCCCGAGGAAAGTGAGCTTGGACACCATGGGCTGATTCTGACTGACTGGGTGGGAGACCTTAGAAGCATGGCATCTGGACATCCATCCCAAGCTGCTTGAGCTGGGGGCTCCCACCGTTAGTGTGGGCTTTCTTGTAGATCCTGGTCTTTTTGGGAACTCTGTGAAGCTAGCAGGTTAGACTTGGCTAGAGGAGGGAAGAGGCCACCATGAGTCCCCTGGGGCTCCTAGGGACCCACAGGGCTGTGGGCTCACTGCGAGCACCTGGAACCAGCTGGCTGGGTAAGTCAGTGCCAAGGGTATCCAGATCCGAGGTTCCTTGAGGTGACAGGGATGTGTGACAGATCCAAGATCCTTCTCCCAGATCCTTAGAGGGTGGAGGGGTGTCCTGGGGGACTGAGGAGGAGGTAGACGAGCAGGTAGACTTGGATGTCCAGGAAGGGGATCCAGCAGTAGGCAGAGCGCAGAGGCGAAAGGCGAGTCACAGGCGGCCCACTTTGGCCAGGTCAGTGGCTTCCAGTCACCTGAGCAGAGCAGTGTGTTTACAGATTCCTGGTCTCACTGTTAGAGTGTGATGGTCATTCTGCAGGTCTGGGAGGGGCACAGGAGGCTATATTGTAACAAGCGTCTTCTCCAAGGTGACTGGAATTCTCAGGCACGTTTGGGGACCACTGATCCTTCCCTCCTTCCTTCCTTCCTTCCTTCCTTCCTTCCTTCCTT
>PVIC010016988.1:0-33284 GCA_004025085.1 Thryonomys swinderianus
GGGGCAGGCTTGGAATACCATTTCAAAGCAGTCGTCACCATGTCTGTCTTCAGGAGGCAGCGACCAGAAATCTTTCACAAGAGGCAGCCCCAAGCACACGTGGACAGCACCACACGCTTCCACCAACAACCCCACCTGAGAAGACGACTGAAAACGCAGCCCGTCAGCGCCTGAGGAAGGAGGGGAGCGAATGCAGGGTGGCTTGTCTCCGGCTTGGAGCCTCAGGCTGGCCTGTGTGGGGAGACCGTGCCCCGGCCGGCCACCCCTCCCCGCTTCCTGCCGCCAGCCATTTCTTGTCACTGAGGTACAATAGGCCTTGCTAGCAGCTGGTAGTTTGGCCACCCTGTTGGTGGTGGTGGGGGGGAACGGGCGGCCAGCCTGCTGCAGAGGGGGTTCCCAGCTCCAGGGACAATGCCAGTGTGTGTACCTCCCCGTCACACAGCCACCTCAGCCTGGAATCCTCGAAGGCTGGCAATTTGGGCCAGTGGCTCTCCTCCCAGTCTAGAGCTTTTGTAAAATCCTTGAGGCCTGAACTGCACGTATGCCCAGAGATGCCAGCAGAGCCTCCCACATGCCCCCCAAGTCCCTATGAACATATAGCCAGAGACAACCATGTTTGTCTTGCCTTCCTCTTTATATTTGTTTTTAAGATAGGGTTTTGCTACATAGCTCAGCCTGGGCTCAAACTGGAGTGCGGGTATTACAGGCATGTGCCACCACACCTGGATTCACTGCCTTCTTTATAAGAGCGAGACACTCTGGTCACCATCCAGCTTTGTCAGTCGCCAGTCATGGGACCTTGAGAAGCTGCTGAACCTCTCTGAGCCTGGACTCCCACCTCTACAAAGCCAGAGTGCCCAGATAAGCTTTGGGGCTGAGGGAGTGAGTTCACAAGTCATCCGCATGGGTACCTCATGGTGCCAGGCCCATGTGTGTGCTCTGACAGTGGTAACCCTGGGGACTATTACTCCAGTTTCAGGCAACCAGTCCTTCCCAAGAGGAACAAGAGAACATGAAAAGCCAAGATGCGAGAAGCAACAGGGACTCTGGGAATCCAGGTTGTCACACAGGCACCTAGGCACAGCTTTCTCTGCAAGTGAATAGCTGACCACCATGGACACAGGCATGGCATTAGGAAGTCACTGCCCTCCACCAAATGTGCCTTCACCTTGAAGGTGGCCGCCAGTTTTTGTCACCCCTGAGGTGGGGTTGGGGGTTTGAACCCAGGGCCTTGCACATGCTAGGCAAGTGCTCTGTCACTGCCCAACATTCCCAACCTTTTTTTTTTTTCTTTTCTCTCTCTTTTTTTTTTGGGGGGGGGTGGGGAGACAGGGTCTCACTTTGTAGTTCAGGCTGGCCCTGAGCTCACTATGTAGCCCAGGATAGCCTCAAACTCAGCAATCTTCCTGCCTCTGCCTCCTGAGTGCTGGGATTACAGGCATTTGCAGTGACACCTGGCATTGTGGCATGTGGTACCAGAGATCAAACTCTGGACCCTGTGCTTGCGAAGCAGATGTCGGAGCCTCTGAGCTGTCCCCTGCCTCTGAAACCTTTTTAATCTTGTGATGGCATCTTACTCAACTGTCCAGGCTGCACTCACATCTGCCTCCTGCATAGCCAGCATTACAAGAGTGCATCACCATGTCTGGCTGCAATTTTGCTTTAAAGCCCAACCTAGAACCCACTGCAGAGAGCGGCGTGCATTCTAGCTTTGCTCTCTCTGATGAGAGCCAGAGCCAATGTTTGCAGACTTTAACGATGTTCCAGAACTATCCTAAGAGCTTTACACATGCCAACTCATTTAATCCCCAGCATTCCATGAGATAAGTACAATTATTGCCTTCATTTCGTAGGTAAGAAAGACACAGAAAGAGTACTGAATGCACCCAGTTTCAGCCTATAAAGGCAGGGCCAGGATCTAAACTCGGAGTCTGGCTGCTTCTGAACCCTGATGCTGTGAATTGTTTTTCTTTAGACAATAATCACATCACCTCTCTGGGTTTCAGTTCTCACTTGTACAAAAAAAGGTGACTTAGAGCAGAAGAGCCATCCCTGGGGACTCTTGTCCACTGCCGTGTGGCTTTCCCGACTCTGCCCACCTGGCCTTCACCCCCCACCCTGGCACCTGAACTGCTCTGATCCTTCAGAAGTGTATGTCCCTGTCGGTGAGGGCCCCGAGCCCATCATCTATGGTCTGCCACCGTCCTGAAGTGTTGTGTGTATGGTAAACATCGGGGTTTGGCCAGCTTCCTGGGTAAGGAGTCAAATAGCAAATCTTTTGGACTATCCAAGCCAGCTGGCCTTGGGTTTGACTGCTCCACTCTGCCACTGTGTCACAACAACATCCCCTGACCACACACAGAAAGTGAGGATGACCATGTTCAGCATCATTTTACACACCAGAGCGGTGGGCAAGATTAGGCCCAAGGGCTGCAGTGTGCCAACCTCTGGCAAAGGTAAGCAACAGTGCTGCCACCTTAAGAACGAAGAGAGGCTGGGTGTGATGGGGCGTATCATGTTCCAGCACCTGGGGGCTGAGGCAGGAAGGCTGTGAGCAGACCAGCCTGGGCTATACAGTAAGACATTTGTCTCCCCTCCACTCCAAATGGCAGCGGCTGGCAAAGCCCATGGGTGCACAGCCGACCTGAACAGAGCAGGACTTGCCAAGTGCACATGCAGAGGCACAGAACCCCAGGGGGCCGAGAGGTTGCTCTCAACCAGGACATGTGGAACAGGCTCCACAGGCAGGGTGGTTGGTGTGTGTGCCAGGAATGCATCATGGAAGGGGGGGAGGCTGGGCGAGGACTCTGGGCCAGATGACCCCATGCTGAGCATTGTGCATTTCTTATCCTTCGGAGAAGGGGGAACAAGATTATTCCCTTCAATTCAATAAATATGCTCACTATACACCAGGCACGGTTCTGGGCTGGAGCAGTCATAACTCCATAACTCGCACTTTCATTGAGCTGTCAGCATTTCCAAAGGGTCTTAGGAGCTATGACTTTATCTTGTCCTCATAAGCACAGAGGTTGATCTGGCGGTTAATTGTTAATCAACAGCTGCTCATAACTGCAGCTACAAACCACTGAGCTGAGCCACAGACCCTGTTTCCAGCTTTCCAGAGAGCATCTGCATTACGTGGCTGAGGTGGCCTGTCCCGACTGCCCTGCTGTCAGTGTTGCTGTAACAAAGGACCCCAAACCAGGTGCTTCAACACAAATTCCCTTTCCTGGAGGCTGAAGTCCAAGAGGAAGATGGCAGTAGGGTGAGTTCCACTGAGGGCTGTGGGGAGGGGCTGCTGGGTCTTTCCCCAAGCTTCCAGTGGATTCTTGGCCATCTTCAGTGTTTGTTGACCTGTAGAACATCCTTGACTGATCTGTGTCTCCATCTTCACATGACCTCCATGTTTGTGTGTGTCAAAATTTCTTTTTATAAGGACGCAGTCATACTGGATGTGCTAATGACCTTATTTTAACTTGACTGTCTCTGCAAAGACCCTATGGTCAAATGAGTCATTCTGAGATACTGGAACCTATCTTTTTCTGGGACACAATTCCACCTCTTACCACCTCCTCCCTCACATTCTACCACTGACTCAATGGAGTATCCATCCCCAGTCCTGCTCCCTCACCAGCTGGCAGGGTGACCCAGAACTGCTGGGACATGGCAGGCTGGGTCCCTGACACCATCGGAGGTGGCGCCGGCCCTTGAAGACTGGGCTAGGGGGTGGTCCAGATGGCACACCCACAAGCTGCTGGTGTTCAAGCATCAGGAGTGTTTGGGAAACCACAGAGGCAGGAAGACTAGTCCGGTGCAACAGTGAGAGCCAAGGACAGCAGAGGACACAGGTCTGGGAGGTGGCGGAGGGGACAAAGGCTCAGTCAGACTGGGGGGCAGACAGGCAACTGGGCCAAGTCTTAGAAGAGGTGAGAAGCCCACAGGAGGAGGGGCACTGCCTCAAGGATTGAGACATGCAAACCGGAAGACAAGAAAGGCCCAACGGGCTCAGAGAAGAAGCAGGGCTGACAACAAGGTTTCCAAACCCCGAGAGGTGAGGTTACCTTCAGATAACAACAGTGGACTACGTGGAGGCTTGGTGGAGAGCTGGGCACAGGCCGCATTCTGGGAAAACAATGTCTGCAAAGAGCTGGTCAAAAAGTGAGAAAAAGATCAAGAAAGGTCCAAGAGCCACAGAAGAAGAAGAGAAAGATGTTTCTGGGGGATCAAGGTTCAGGAAGATCAACAGCCCCCGCCCCAGCAGAGGTCACGCAGGGACTGTGGCTAAGTGGGAGCACGTGGTTACCTATATAAGCTGGCTATGTTCAAGTCAGAAGGAAACTGCAAACACAACTCTCTCATCTTTTAACTGTTTATTATATAATATAAAACTACAAAAGTAAGACTGCTTATTTCCATGTACATTTAATCTGTCCAATTATTTCAATTACAGCCCAAACCTACATTGAACACAGCCCTCTGGGTTCTGATGTGACATCTGTAATATTGCATAGAAAAGGCACAGCTCTCAGGTCTGTGGGGAAAGGTCACACCTCCTTTGTGACAAAAAGCCCTCAAAACCCATGCACCACACATCACTATGTACATCTTTCTCAGAATCTCTGTTGTTTGTACATATGGACTGTACTTCTCTTCCATACCTGTTATCCCCAAAAGAAGTCCAAAATTTTTATTGGCTTTTCTGCAACAGCATTTGACCCTGGCTAATTTTCAAGAACCATTTAGACTCCTTGGAAGCATTGAAAACAATTGTACATAAGCAGGACACGCACAGCTCGCTGCCATCCAGGTGCGGGGCAGGTACAGGAAGTTAACGACATACAACTAGGTTAAATATGCTCTTTTCAGTATTTCCATAAAATGTACAAAGGTCTAATTTGTAACAGTAAGGTTTTGAAATTAAGACAATTCATGTAGAATAGAATAACAATCGCTGCACAAAGTAGAGTCTTTTTTTAAATATCTGTCATTTAAGAAGGCTGCCTTTGCAGTATTCATAATTCATTGTTTACTGCAAAGGTGGTTAATAAATTTAAGCTTTAAAAATGATCTGTAAGTTGATACTTTGGCTCTTTGGAGCTTATTTAGTTAAGAAGTTTTCCTTGATTGACCTCAGGGTGGCCAGGGCACTCCAAGGGGCTATGGCAATAAAAAGCTCACTTGATCAAAACGCTCAAGTACAGGAGGCCCTGGCCATTTCTCACCCTTTGGTGTGAATGTGGGTGCCTGTGTGGTCGCCCCTTCTGTCATCAAGAGAAAGTGCTACTAAGAAAACTTTAAAAAATACCAACCCTATGATACTTGATTTTCTTAAAAATTTGGAGGTATTAAAACATTCCTCATCCATATCTTTTGCATATTTCAAATAGACCCATATTAGAGAGGAGAGTAAAAATGAACGTGGACTGTGCATATAATGAGAAGACCCGGGGTCCTGGCTTGGACCCCCTGTAGTATAGATTTACATTCCTACAAGAGAATACATTCCTACTATACATTCTGCACATGTTACCATCCAGAAGTCATTAGAGCTCCACAGTAAAATAAATATATTTACACAGAAAAAAAGGAATAAATAACTTACGGGGGAAAAAAATCACTTCAAATTCAAAGCTCTCAGGATTCTGCTCCCATCTTGTCACTTCATTGCACATCACTGTCAGTAACTGTCGTCTCCCAGCCCAGCCAGCACACCTTCCTCAGAAAGGGCCCCTTGGGAGCCTGCCTGGCTCCGCATGCCACATGATGCCTTTGTACAGGGGCGAGCACCGCTGCCAGGAGGCATCTGGAAGCGCGACCTGCACTCTGTCTGAGACCTGGAAAGCCCACTCTAGCTGCTGCTCTTCCCTGCTGGGACAGCGCTTAGTACAAACAGGACAGAGACACTCCGAACTCTTGATGGCTTTCTCTTTTTAAAAATGGGCCACTGAGTTTCCCATGTAGGTCTCATTAGGCTTTGAGCATCAAGAACTTACAGCAAGGGTGTTGGAGTTAAAAAGCACTTGCCTGCTGTTGTTGGCATTTTTGTTTTGATTTTGAAGCCCAGCCTTGCAAATGCGCGAGAGTCAGAAAACCAAGTTTGGGCAACACTTTTCTGTGCTTATTTGAACTGGTGCCCAACATATGGGATTTGTTTAAACACACGATTTGCTAATCTAACGAAAAGTACAGTTGTTCTGAGTTACTGTAAATCAGATTTTAACAATGGCAAGTAAAATGCTTTACCCTGTTATTGTTCAAATCCACCCTGTTGCATATGTACATGTATGTAGATGTGTGTAGCACATGTGGCTGGTTTGCAGGGTTCTCCAGTTATGAAAAGCATGGGCTCTCTATCATAAAGCAGGGAAGCTCTTAAAACAGACAGGCTCAGTGACACTGGAAGCATTTACAACAACCCTCGCCTTAATTATGTGGTCCCTGGTCCCATATCAAAGGAAATGACACAGCTGGAGTAGTAAGAGGTGTCTGCACGGGGGCCGCATATAGGAGACTGAGTGCAATTTCAGTTTCTCACTGCTCTGAGTTGATAATTAGCCTTTAAAGCACATTCAAATGGGGAAAAGTGAATTCGAATGCAAAAAGACTTAATCATATCATACACAAATCTTTTGCTTAGATGAGCAGTTCCTTCATCACAAATGTATTTGTTTTGCCATGTGCATTACAAAAATAAAACTATCTATGGCTTGTTTAAAGTGCCATTTTATAAAGTTGGTTTTTTTTTTAATTGGCCAGAAGGACCCAATTTTATCTATGGCAAGAAGTGAGCAGAACTGGTGACTTAATATTGACAAATGACCAACAACAAAGACAATGACAACAAAAAACAAAATCCCATAATTTAAAAATTTTTAAATAAATATAAAAGTTATTCCTAAAGAAGCAATCTGCCTAACGATATAGGTTGTAACCTGCACTCAACAGCTAAAGTACCATGGGAAGAAAGAAAAAAGCGAAACAGAAGGCCATGAACAATCTCAGTAACAAGCACGATACATTGCAAATGTTTTAAAATTAAATGTACATCTCTAGGAGTAAGAAGCTACTTCTTAAATGTGGTCTGAGGGTGGGAGAAGGGAAACATGCATAGAGATGTCTGTTTGTGTATTTGGGTAAAACAGCTTTGTAAAGTGTAGATAAATTCGCAATTGATTTAAGAAAGCAACCAGCCAGGATGTTGTGACAGAAGGTGAGTAACTCTGGGCTCAAGAGTCTCGGGTGCTGGAAGCCCAGCTGAGGTGCGGCGAGCTCACTGAGCTGATGGTGAAGATGCCATTTCAGCTCTTAGCAACAGAGGGAACAAAAGCTCTAGGGAAGGGATGCTGGAAAAGTCAATTTAGCAACACGATGGATGCCTTCTGGGTAGAATTTTTTTGGTGAGCCTTAAGCACTGCAATAGGACTCAGTTCCACAAAATGGTTGGTTGCTTCTCATAAATTTTTTTCACAAATATCAGGTTCATCATAAAAACTATGCCAAAAGGGAAAGATTTGTATTTTCACTTAAAAAGTAAAAACAATTAAAAGCTCAAACTTGGCATAAGTAGACTTTTAGTGAGATGACAGCCCTCCCTCCAAGGAGGGCGCTAAGGAGAACCATCTCAAGCCCGAGCTCCACAGCCACCCCTGCCAACTGCTTAATGTAAGTTTGATGAGCAGCCATGGCTCTGGCTTTGGAAGTCACAGTGCTGGCGGGTGTTCATGCCAAGGGGTTGGTGCTTGTGAAATTTGGGTGTGACATCACCTGGCCCTTTCTTAAAAGGCTGTGTGCACGTGTGTGTGTGTGTGTGTGTATTTGCATCTGGGGACATCAACTGCAGATTGATTTGATCCAATTTTCTCTTGCACCATACACATATAAAACATTACAACTCTATAAAAGTACAAGTGCAACTTGTACATCTGAAGTTTGCAGGAACTATGTGAGCAAATCCTATCAAAATAGCTATCTTATATGTATAAACAGCATTTGTTTTTTAGAAAAACAATATCATAAACTGCAGAATCTGTACAAAAATATAAAATAAATTTGGGCAGCAGTTTTCTAAACAGCCAGGTAAATGCGACACTTACGAGGAGTAGTTAATGCCTCTAAAAAGGCTGAATTGCCAAGTCAACCTATACAGGGCAAAAATGCCGGGAAAGGTACTGTGATTATCTAAATAATATATATATTTTTCTTTTTTACCTCTTGCAATAAAACTTATAGAAAAAATAGACAAATATGCACATGCAATTTACAGCTTTTCCAACTTAATCCTTGTGCTTCACTTTAACTGTTTACGTTCATCATTCAACATTAACAACATTGTCTTCAAATGTACTCTTTCCTATACCAGGGTAGCAGATCTCTGAGGAACCACTCGAAAACGCATATCAAAAGTGGTCATACTTGGATGAAGGCACTCCAACGCTGCTCAAAGCAAAAACTAATGTGATCCTTTTGTAAAATTTTCTTTTTCTCTGAAAAAGGCAGGCAAGGGTACATGCACAGTGCGGAGAATTGTCAGGCCTGGTGAGAAAGCTCGCAGTGTCGGGTGGGCACCGTTGTTGGGTCCCCGGGTCTCAGGACCCAACGAGCACCTCCATGATGTGGTCCAGCTCTGTGAGGTCCATTTTGAAAGGCTGACTTGGGGTGACGGGCTGACTACTGTAAGGAGCCAGGGTCTTAAGGAGGTCATCGGCCGACACAGGGGCCATTTTTGAGGCTGTCCCTGATGCTGATGTGCAGGGGTCAAAATCATACATCGACGTGTCAATGTCAGCAAACAGGATGTCATCCAAGGTCAAGTCTGTCAGGAAACCTGTGGATGTTGTTATTTCAAAATTGCCAGGCAGAGAGTCCATCAGTTTTGAGTCATCTGTGCGGCCTTCCTGGGACCCCTCAGGTTTTGGGATGCCAGACTCGCTGGAGGTCCCTTTCAAGTTGTCAGTCACTGCCACTGCAGCCTCTGTGGAGGTAGATGTGGGACAGAGCTCCTCGATCTCATCCAAGGCCGAGGAGAAGCTGTCCTTTTCCTGTGGAAGGGCTGGAGGGGAGAGTCTGGTAGAAGATGCGGGCTGCACAGGCTGTGAAGTGCAAAACGTGTCATCGTCATCCTCGAGCAGTGAGGCTGGGGTGAGGCAGGCCTCCAGGGGCGCAGTGCTCCCCAGGTCGCAGGGGTGAGTGGGTGGTGCCTCTCGGTAGCTGTCGCTCAGGGAGTCGCTGGGCTGGGAGGAGGGGGTGAACACTGGCCTCAGGCTGCCTTCCTGCTTGAGTTCCTCCTGAATCCGCCTCAACATGTTGTTAATTAAAACGGTCTTTTGCAAGCTGGGCTCTGTCAGGGGCCTGTGGTTATAGAGTTTCATAAGGGAAATGTTGAAGATAGTCTGGCGCTGTAAGGTGTAAGACACCTTGGATGGACCGTCGGTGGGAGACACGATTTTGCCTTCCAGCCCATCTTCATGCTCATCAAACTTCCGTTTTCCTCCTTTACCCAACATATATCTGCAAAGGAGAAAGGCAGGAAATGGCATGAATCACATGAAGGTTAACGTCCACTGTAAAAAAGATACAGGCTTAGAGATCAGAACTTGGACTTCACTTTCTTGTCCAGGTTATCGAGAAAACCAGATGGTTTAATTGGAGGGAAGATCTTTTAGAAGGAGAGGGAATTGGGAGTTCTACCCTCCTATGTCTGTGGAGTAATTTTTATCACTAGGTAGCCTGGCAAATATATTTCTTGAGAAATGTGTACAACACAGACAAGTTAGGAGTTACCATGGAAACCGTGATTTTGACTTTCTTAGCTCATGTGCTTGGGTTCCTATGTCTAACATTATCATGCAGGTTCAGTTTCCCTCCTCCAAATGAATTTATTTTTAAAGTTCAAGAAAACACTTACAATGCTATGACATAAACAGGCATAGATGTCATAAATTACAGCTTGAATCCATTAAGAATGATTGAAGAACAAATTAGAGAAGGGGGGAACGTGTGCAATTTTGGTAGAATACTGTGAAGCTTTCAAAATACTTCTTCCTTCCACATTATGCACAGACCTTTCCTGCCTGTTGGGTGACATGTGGTGAAGCCACACTGCCTGTGTTAAATGACCACAGGGACTGAGCTGCCACCTCTTTTCATTCTAGAACTAACTGGAGGAAGGTATGTTTCTCGCCCTAAGTTTCTCCTTGGCTCCTTTCACTATACACAATCACGTCTGAATGCAACTGCATTAATTTTAAAGTAATTTGCTTTGATCACAGGCACTGCTGTTTGGGTATGTGAGACATTTCATAACCAAATACCTACTGTGATTCTAGAAACACACATCTATTTCAGGGGATTCAGGACCTTGAATTCCAGGTTCCAGAACTAGATAATGGGTCAAATTTTAAAGGGCCTTAGAGAACACTATCTTCAGCTGGTTGGCATCCCTTGTCAGTGATCCTTCCAATTACCCACAGTCACACTGTCATTACCTCCTTTCGGAACACTACCCTGAAACAGATGCGTCTAAAGTCCTCGCACACTTCACTTTCTAGACATTTCATCCAGCAAGTTCTGCAGTTGTCCAGGCAAGGATGCCTGGCTCTGATTAAGCCAGGCCTGTGCTTGCTTCCTGGGCCTCTCTGTGGCACTCACACCCAGACAGGTGCTGGCTGATCACCTTTCAATGGGACTCACTCTTAGCTGATACACATGTGACTGCTTTGCAGTTACCTGGTTTCTCTTGTAAATGCTCAATGTCTTACTGCACTGCTCCAGCTAACTGATCACACCTCCTCTGACCCTTCATTAGCTCACTCCACACAGACACTGTCCCAGGCACTCTCCGGAGCGCCAGAGTGAGGAGACCGGTGTGCTCACTGAAAGGGCATCTCCTCCTATACCTCACTGGCTTTTACACTTCAAGCCTCATGCTACAGGAATGAGGCTAATGAGATAGATCATTCATAGAACGTCCGTCTACTGCTTTCTTTTAGAAGACCCTGCTGCCCTTGACCAAAGCAGACTTGCAAGGGCCACAAAGCCTGGCAAACAATTTTGTTTGGAGACTGACTTTCGATGTCTAGGTCTCCAGAAGGAAAGAATAAAAAGTTACAACCTATCAACGTCAGCATCAGCTGGAAATTTGTTAATACTTATAAACACAATGTGGAGCTCCTTAGTTTTTGTGTGTATGCTGCTGGAAATTGAACTCAGGACCTGGCACTTGCCAGGCAGTTGTGGCACTACTGAGCTACACCCCCAGCCCATGTGGAGCTACCTGTATGAAACACTTCCCCTCATTTTGTAAACCTTAACAAAATGGCTGTCACTCACTAAGACCAAGACCACTCCTGTAACTGTTTCTTGAGACAAGGAAGCTATGAAGTAACCGGTTTATCTAATTCTTTACCTGATCGACATCGTTCCTTACTACTTAGTGCTAAAAGTCTCATCTGTATTATCTATTTTTTATATGACATTTGCTATCTAAAGTATCTGTACTTACTTAAACTTGGGGATGAATCAGAGTAGAGGTAGTTTCATTTCACTTTGCAAAACATTTTCTACTTTATCCATCAAAGTGTTACCAGGCAACTGGGTTTTGGAATGTGTAACTGTATTCACAATTATTTGTATTCACTTACAATTGGGGCATTTAAAAACTTCCAGAAAAATCTCTCTTTTGCCAAAGAGTTTTCTAGGTACATTTAATTCTCACATAACGTTGTTATCTGATCTATGTTATGTTATGCTGTGATCAGGCCAACACTCACATATCCCAATCAGATGCACAAACACACACATGTGTATGCTCTACAGCCGTGTTTTTCACAGTGCGATCCACAGATGGGGCCAGTCTGAGAACTGCTACTGGCATTACAATAAGCTGAGAGACACTACATTATAAATTTTCACAGCAAAGTTACAAAGTCATTGTATGTCTAAAGTTCTCATTTTAAAATAGAAACTTCTATCTTCTACATCTTTGTATTTTCACCTCACTGGGGTGAAAAAATAAAAACAAGATGGTCCACCATCACAGATAGTTTGAGGAACACTGTCCCCTACAGTAAACAACTAAACACAGACCAGCAAGCTCAGGGCCACTGTGAATTTCTGCTAGTTTTCTGGAGGAAAGATAACCTTATGTATAACTGTAAACTTTCAGTCATCAAGGTAGTTTTCTGTGTGTGTGTGTGTGTGTATGTTAGTTTTTAGCTGAGCACTGTATTTTAGAGTTGCAACCCCAGACCTGCTTATATTCGAGACAGGGTCTTGCTGTTACTTAGGCTGGCCTTGAACTGATTCTCTGAACTCAGCCTTCCATACTGCTTGAATTACAGGCATGTGCCACAGAGCTGGGCAACAACAGAACTTTTTTGATAATACATTTCTCTAGAAATAATCACCGAGCCTACAGAACTTACTTAAAAAGCTCACGGGCTATGCAGCCCCATAGGCATTTAATAGAATTCCCACAGTTCAAAGAGATCTGTGAAGGGTTACTTTCAGAGAGATCTCAAGGTGAAAAGCACCTAATTTCCAATTAGAATGACCCAGCTGGTCAAAGCTGTCCGATAATCCCACTGATTTAGGAACAGTCTGATAAAGACATTTGTGTGACTATTTTGAAGGGGAGGGTGGAAGGCCCTTGCAAGCAAACCTGTGAGCAGGAAAACACATAACTTGAATCTTGGGTGCTCTTCAAATGGGTAAATAAGGACCCCTGGTAAGAGTGGGTCTCAAAGCAGGTTTGCCTTCCTTTCTCTATTCTGTATTTGAGGCGAAACAGGCTCCACACGCCCAATAAAACTGCAAAACATACACAACCTTGATTGTTAATCTTTAAATCATTACAGAAAGGAATAAACACACAACCTAATCAAATTTACTCTACTTAAAAATGAAGTCTTCCCAAAGTTTGCTTAACATATCAGAGCCACATTATAATTTGCCTGGTCAGAAGAGGCCTCCAAACCCCTGAAGGGCAGGGCAGTGAGAACTCTCACTCTAAGCTTTGTATAACAACCAGCTCCTTAAGCAGAGCATAATTTAAAGAAGAAAACACAAGACATGCCCTCAAGAACGCCAGGGCAAGAAGCCAGGCACGGGGCCTCTCCTGGCTTCTCAGGCCCTGGTTCAGGCTGGCCAAGGCCAGGGTGGCTGGCTCCACTTTCTCCTCAGGCGCTGGGAGAAAACAACAATAGCTCTTTAAGAGCTGGAGAAGCACGTGACCTTTCAAAAGACCTCACCAGGCGGCAGCGTGAAGATGAATCGGCAGCAGGAGCTCATTAAGGGCTCCCAGGGACCCTGGGAAGAGGGTTCCCCTCAGCTGCAGCACACAGACTCTGGAGTGCACGGGTCTGAAGTTCACCCAGAGGTGGGGTTGGTGGCTCCCTTGCTTCCTGTGCCACCGCATGGCTCTGCCTCTTCCCTAGGCTTGTGGAAAGCTGAGCCCAAAACCCAGGTCAGGACTGTGTTAGAAATCAGGCTGGAGTTCCTGATCTCTTCTGCCATCCAACTAACCATAGTCACTTTTTTATTGAATATTCACTGGCTCTTACTAAAGTTTTAAGATAACCCCCTTCCCCCACCCCAGTAAATCTGTTAGAAACAAATTCTTAGCAGTCTATATTTTTACAGTTTTGTTTTCAGGTTTTTTTGGTTTCATGGTGCTGGGACTCAAACCCAGGGCCTCACCTATGCTAAGCAAGTACTCTACTATTGAGATACACACCAGTCCTGACTATATTTTTAAAAATAAATTTTACCAACTACTAACTGCAACAAATTAAGTTTTGAAAATAAACAATAAAATTCATTAACAGCAGAATAAACGAAACATTTCCAGGAAGATTATTACTAAATAGAGAACTCTGTATGCCAGGAGGGCCTTTAGCTGGGGAGGGTACTGGGCACAAAACTACAGCCTGTTGGGGCAGATGCTCAAAAAGTAACTATCACTAGGAATTTTCTCAGAAGACAAAAGACCCAAGGGTCAGGAGACTGGTCCTTCAATCCCTGACTCTGAGTACCTTCTGAGGCAGAGAATCTTAGAGATTACTGAGTGCAGGGGGGTCGTCAGGAACTAGGCTTGGTTGCTCTACCACCTGCAGTTTGAATTTAAGGTAGGCATGTCTCGGAAAGTCTGTCTCGGACCTGTGGACAGTAAGCTGCATGAAGGCACAGACTTGGTCCATTCGGGCCACTTCTGTATCCTCAGCGTAGTCCATTCCTGACACACAGTTGTTCCATAAATAGTTGCTGAATAAATGACCAGTAAGTGGAAAGAATTCTAAGAAAAGACACAGGAATAGCAGAAAGGCACGAAACAGAGCCAGTTATAGTGCATGTTTGGCCTCTGTCAGAAATGCAAGCACAAAGGGTGTGAGCCAGGGAGAGGCACAGACCTTAGAATTAGCTTTACAGGAGGGACCTGGCCATAAAGTACATTAGGGCCTGAGATACAGAGGTGGTCAAGAAGGCTCCTGCTCCAACACCCGTCTATAAGAGACCCCCATTCATTTTTCTGTTCTGATTTTGGGTAGGTATCAGCCTCTCCCAGAGGAGCTCGTAAAACAGCCTGGCAGGCCTATGAATCTGCATTTCCAATCTGTACTAGTCTGAGGACATCTGACAACCAGGATATCCTCTTTTCCCTAACCAGGCTAGTTCACATTTTAAGCTTAAGAACATCTTTAACCTTGATTTCAAAGATCTTCCTTATTTGTATCTAAGCAAATGGACAAAAAGGGACCAAAAGCATCTTTTTATCGTTGTTTTTAAAGAGACAAGAGTCTCAATATGTTGCCCAGGCTGTCTTGAACTCCTGAGCTCGAGTGGTATTTCCACCTTGGGCTCTGAGTAGCGGGGACTACATGTGGGAGCTGCTGCACCTGACTTGACAACTGTTATTTTAAAAATACTCCATGCAGAATAAAGATTATCTTAAGCTCAATTTGAACGATAAAGCTTAAACTGTTAGTCTGAAACATTAGATATTAAAGGACAGTGAATTTTAAAATAATTTTGTAAGATGCACTAAAACTGTATTAATAAAACAACTTATGACTTATGCTTTTCCAAATTACTTCTTCTGTCATCCTACACCAGCTATAAAAATGGCTTTCCCCATGGTCTCATCCCAACCCTCAGACCCCCTAGAAGGGCCGTCACTTTGGGAACCCTCCTTAGTCCTCCACAAGGACCGGTGCTACAATTCCGTACCAGTCTCCAAAAGATGAAAAAGTCTGCACTGTGTTTTAACTTAATTCACTCAAGTCCAGTCATTACTCTAGAGAAGGAAAACCTTCCATGACTAGCAGACTTTTCTACCCGATAGCCAAAGAAAGAGAATTAATGCTACAAAGGTCTATTAAGGGAGAATCAAAACTAAGAACTGCCTTCTACTTTGTGAGGAAATGACTGGAGAAGGTGTGACTGATCTCACAACTGAAAAGGCACCACCGAGCCAGCAGAACACAGTTTTTCACACTGAGGTGGGCACAGCACCATGTCTGGGAACAGGGTCATGTCACCTGGAGGAAGGATGGACAAGGGATGCAGTAAGTTGCTGTCCTGAAATACCATAAGGCCTAATTGGTTTGTACCTTGTGTACATTTTCAAGAACCTAGTCCCACTTTCTTTTGGACTAGAAAATAGTAACAATTAGAAACTCAGCACTTTCCTTTTTCAGAGGTGTCGCAGTCTTCACATTGTGACATGCACTGCAAAACATGTTATTATAAAATTTATCTGTGGTGTCTGCATGGTAAGAGTCATTACTACTGGGGCATGTGACTTCTAGGGAGCTGGCCATGTTTTATTCCGTGTTCCTAAATCTTGGTAGTACATGGTCCAGCAGCACTAATATGACTACTGGCTGCTTCAGAGTCTCACAACATGGGAGAGACACTGAACACCATAAAAACTGGGCCTTTGCATCAGTGGATCCACCACTTTTGAAGAAAAACCAAGCAAAGTGTAGTAGCAAGGGCAGCACAAGAAGGCCAGCAGACGCTACTTCTCATGTTGAAACTGTGCGAAGCCAAAGCCCACAGACCCGGAAGGGGAAAGGCACATCTTCTTCCAAGCTATGTTATGGTAGAGGAAAGAGGAGAGTCCCTGGCAAAATTCGTTGTGTGCAGGACAGACTTTTGAGCCGAAATGAGAAGTTGGCTCAACACTGGGCTAGAAATTGTCTTGAATAACTTCTAAAAGAAACACAGAATATTCTCATTAGTCCTCTTCTGGCTATATCCACTTGCCTTCGGATGTGTTTGGGATCCTGCTCCTGAAGCCTCTCTCCAAGGCAGAAGGACACCTCCCACCAGCTGAGAGGGGCCTGCCTCCAACCTGCCTGCAGTCTACTGTCTCACGGTGACACCACAGCATCTCCAGGCCAGGAAGGAAAAGTCCCATCCCACTTCCACGGGGGAAGCCCTACTGCTTACACAGCTTCTACGCTTAAAAAATTACACCCTGAAAAACACACTGGACTAAGAAATCTGATGTCTAAGCTTTCAACACCCTCCCTCCCCTAAGTACAACAAAACACAGCTGAACAAAAAGACCACCCTGAAAAGGACGCAGTAGTCAGTCAGGATGCTGATGGGATCAGAAAAGAAAGCCAAGACCGACAGGCAAGTCCTCAGCTGGGCCCCGTGGTGCTCTGGGCGCTGCCGCTGGGCAGCAACGGGGGCTGTGACCACTCCAGGAGGGTCTCATGGGGGTGCAGAGGATGGTAGCCACACCCCAGGGTGACTGCTCAGAGAAGAGACAGCAGCAGAGACCAAGTTCTAACAGGAAGAGAGTCTTTGCTTATTTATAGACAGGACACCCAGAAAACCAGAAATGTTAGGGACAGAACCCCCACATTTGCCTGGATTGGAAGGTTCCCCCCCACCCCCACTTCTTTTATAAACTAAAACCCATCCAGGATTTCGGAGGTCCCTGCAGTATCATCCATGCTAATTGGTAAGACAAAGCCTCCCCTAACAAATCAGCAATGTAATTATAAAGCCTGTCACTAGATCAAGCTCAGGGAGACTCAGGTTGTAACCCGACCCTCAGCTGGTGGTACCTCCTTCCAGCCTCCCACGGGGCTCCCGCCTGCAGCCCAGCCCAGTTCAACAACCTCTATGCCCCACAGGCCTAGTGGACCGGCCTAGGAGGAGCCTGGGACCCAGCAGCAGGATCAAGTCTCCACCTGAGGCCTGGAGATAAGTCTGCCAGGAGGTCAACTTCCAAGTAAATTTAAGAGACAAACAACTTGTTCTGTACAGGGTTGTTTTCTGGTGTCCGTATTTTAACAAATTCTAGCTTGCCCTGCCAGGATTTTTACATGCCTTTATTACGCTGGAGATAATATCTAATGCTGGTGGTTTGTCAAATAGAGTATTTTCCCCTGGAAACAAAAATTTTAAGATATTGACAAGTAACTGCCTTCAGTAAACAAGAATCATATTCTGAGAGGGAATGTTTCAAGTAAATATTTCTTTAAAATAAATTATGGCCTTTTTAGCAAACATCTGGAAAGAAAAATAGGCTTTTTAGAACATAAATGTCAAATAGCATACAATGTTCCTAATAGCCATCTTACTGGTTTTCTGCCAGCTGGGAATTTTAGGTTTTAATCCCAAACCTAATAAACTAAGGGCAGTAGTCACCTTCTTCCAAGGACAATGGAAATGCTCAAGGTTCCTCTATTTTACCTAAGGATTCTGGCTAGAAGCAGGGCACACTTAATTCAAGTAAAATGTTCAGTAGAATTACACAGTGAATTTAACAAAAACACAAGCATGATCTGGTGCCTGAAATTAGCTTTAATACACTCCAGGAAGGAAAAAACTGGCCAAAACTGAAACATAATCAACAAAACCCTGATTTCTGTTGGAGAGTGACAGGCACAGGGAGTTTGCACTGTATGCAGCCTTTTACTTTTCAGACTGTTGGGAAATTCCACAGTAAAAGCTAAAAACAAAAACAAAACCCTCGACGTTATAGTTTTAAAAAATTCTACAAATAAAAGCAAGCATAATAAATTCTTTACACCCTTAGTGAGAACTATTATATTAACCTGACAGGTGTTTTTACACAGAAGCTAGCTTCTGACGCTCTATGTAAACAAGGTCCCCCAGTCCAAATTAGAAGACTATGAACCCTGAGAGACAGCGCCATGTACAGCCACACGGGGGTGCAGCAGAGCAACCAGCTACTCTGAAGTTGGCTTCCGCAGAGCAGTTTCCTAAGTACAGCTAGCTCTCTCACAGTCCACACATTTCCAGTGTCATTACCAAATTCAAGTATCCACAGGGCAATGCTCAGCAAGCCAGGACCTTTGCCAACCCCATGGTTCACAGTCTCAAAATGCTTGTAGGAAAGGTTGATATATATATATATATATATATATATATATATATATATATATAACTGATATATCAAAAAGAACATGGCAAACATCCTTGAAGGATCTCTGAAGAACAAACACACAAAAAAACCCAGACCCAAGTCCCGAGAATGGACTTGGAGGAATCCACAGACCCAACTCCCAAGGGGGCTATCATGTGGACTCCCACGCAAGCAACAAATCTCCCAAATTCAGCTCTAAGAATTTTACTACAGAACCTTTCAACAATCCTACTGCTTGTTAATAATAGTGAATTACCTCTAGACCAGATACTGCTCCAGGCAGTTCTTTGGGAAAACCCTTTACAAAGGGCACAGGAGAGGAATCATTTAATTGTAAAATGTAATAGAGTTAACCTTTGGGAGATAATAAAGCAAGTTATTGACTAGCTACTGCTGGAATTCTTTCTATTCAAATTACAAGTTCCAGCTATATGATGCTGTGTATTTGTTCACTAATACTGTTCAAAACAGATGAACTGGTATCATCAAATTTTCCATGTGAAAATTGGTAACTATGAACACATTCATTATAATTATTTATACTGTGAAGCTACCTAATAATTTAGTGTCAGGACACAGCTTTGGCATCCTGAATCAACAATCTCATTACTGTCTAGGGAAGGGACTCTCAGATCTGACTCTTCCCCATGGGACTGTTTGCTAGTAAAGACAGCCAGACTTGCCCCAGGCCCCCTCCCCACTCCGGTGCATAATGAAAATAGTTTTTTCTCCTGTATTTATAATTGCTTCTGGTTTCAACTCTACTGTAGCATCTTTTCCCTAAAGATATCTTGTTTTTCCCTTCACATCAGAGACCCTTAAAGAACGTCAAGGGAAAATGGAAGTGTAGACTAGAAGCTGAAGGCTTTACCAAAGTATGTTTCAGTTCTTTTTCCTTAACAAGGCTCATCAAATATAGAAAACAATCTCACTACAACAGGTAAATGTAATTTTTAGAACAATTCTATGAAATATAAAATGGCATCTTAGTTAAAAGCAAAGGTTGTCTTTCAGGTTTTGTTAACCAACTACTTCCCACAGAATAAAACTAAGGAATAAAAAAGAAGAATGCTGCGTTACAGAATGCTATTATGAAAGTGTTTCTTTTTTTTTTTTGAGACAGTCTCGCTTTGTAGTTTAGGCTGGCTCTGCGCTCACCATGTAGCCCAGGCAAGCCTCGAACTCAGCAATCCTCCTGTCTCTGCCTCCTGAGTGCTGGGACTACAGGCGTGAACCACCACGCCCGGCATGAAAGTGTTTCTTAAAGCCAAAGATTAAAAACTAACCATGGCCAGGGATGTAGCTCAATGACACCATGCCTGCCTCCCAGGGTCCTGTGTTTGATCCCTGGTACTACCAAAAAAAAAACCTCACCAGACTTTCAGATTTAGGTGTCTTATAACTATGGAAAACTCCTTTAAAACATTCCTCACAAATAAAGCATTAATTTCTCCTTTTAACTTCTACATAACATACAGTTTTTTAAAATGAGAGAAATATTGGGCCAGATATTTAGCTCAGTGGTTCCAGCACCTATCACGCAAGTGCAAGGTCCTGAGTTTGATCCCTGTAACCACACACAGTGCTAGGCGTGGTGGCTCACACCTGTAATCCCAGCACTTGGGAGGCAGACACAGGAGGACTGCTGAGTTCCAGGCTTGCCTGGGCTACATAGTGAGCTCAGGGCCAGTCTGAACTACAAAACGAGACCCTGTCTCAAAAAAAAAAAAAGAGAGAGAGAGAAATATTGTATCTTTATTTATTTATTGAGTAGCACTAATTATTATACTGTATGGCCTAAATCTAGATTCCTTTTGAAAGATTATCACTGAGGGGAGAGAAGGTTGAACCCAAGGGGCACTGAGCTATATCATCCCACACCATTTTTATTTGCAAAGGACTTGATAAAATTTCCCAGGCTGGCCTATGATCTTCCTGCTATAGTTTCCTGGGCAGCTAGGATTATAGGTGCGTGGCAACTTGGTAAGATATCACATTTTTATAATGTGACACATGAATACAAACATTTGAGGTACAGGAGAATTGAAATATGCTTCGGAAACATAAAAGGGAGGAAGTAACTATTCTAACGTGCGAATACCTGTCCTAAGTAACCTGTACTTCAGGACTCTTGGTTGCCTGTAAGAAGTAGGTAGGCTGGGCCAGGGAATTCAGCTGAGTGCCACCACGGCTGGGGCACAAAACCCGGACTTCAATCCCCAGGAGGGGGGAAAAAAAAAGAATTAGGTAGGGTAATAGGGTTTCTTTAAGACAGTTTAAACTTTGTATCATATAATTTGAATAATTCACAGCAGAAAAAGGCAATGAGGATACAAACTAGAGAGCAGTGAAAGATACTTTGTAAATATGGCAGCCATTTAAAAAATACTTCCAGATAAATGCATTTCTTCTCTAGGTCTTCTGGGTATTGATAATGACTTACTAAACTTTAAGCAAAGTCATCTCGTTAAATACAATCAAAATAACCAGAGTCCCATACAACATGTATGTGTGTGTGTATATATATATATATATATATTTTTTTTTTTTTTTTTTTTTTGGGCAGGGTCTCCCTTAATAGTCCAGGCTGGCCCTGAGCTCACTATGTAGCCCAGGCAAGCCTCGAACTCAGCAGTCCTCCTACCTCTGCCTCCTGAGGGCTGGGGTAACAGGCATGAGCCACTATGCCTGGCTGTAATAAATATTTTTAAGGAAAATGCTTAGTACAACTTTATTTTTCAGGATCTTTCTGGAAAGCCGTCCTTCCCCCAGCCTACCAGCCAGCCATCCCTAACATTCTTTTTGTTCCAGTTATCTTCCCACCTTCAGAAGAAGCAAGAGCCACCTAATTACATTTTGAATGTGTAAGCAAATCACATCTCTAGTAAGCACTATCATGTGAAATCTGTATTTCTTTTTTCATTTTCTTCTTTTTGTACTGCTGGGGATTGAATCCAGGGCCTTAGCACTGAGCGTCAATTCCAGCCTTTTTTATTTAGACACAGGGTCTCCTTCAATTGCTCAGCCTGGGCTCTAATTTGTAATTGCCCTCCCTCCCTCTCCCAGAACGCTGGGCTGAAAGTAATGTGTCACCATACCCAGCTTATGTTGTTTTTCTGGATACAGTAAAACTTACTTTAAAAAAAAAAATCATTGTTTTGAAAACTATTCAAACAGACTGCCGACAGGTTCCCGACAGGCAGAGAGGCACAGCAAAAATTCTTCTGCTGCAGACACACAGCCCAAATTCCTCTGCCAGATCAGTTTTGTATGATAGAGAAGTACACATGGGCAGTCGCTGATGACCCCTCAAAATGGGAAGAAATCTGAAAAGCAAATCGTATCATCTATCTTGGAATGAGATAACCACTCAGGGAAGATCGTTTTGAAACAGTTGCCTCCTCATTATCTCATTCGTGTGGCTGGAATTTTATGCAAAGCCGCTCTCGACCTTGGGACTTTCAGATTCCCTGAGTCTAACTTGGGCAATGCTTCTCAACAAGAGGGTGGGGTGCTCCAGCAGGCCGCTCCGAGCCCCAGAAGCAGTAGCGTGGCCTGGAATGATAAGCAGCCAGCCAGAGAGGAGAGCAAAGGGCTAAAGGTTGCACCAAGGGACTTTTGATTATTGAATTTTTGTGACCACTGCAAAATCAAGTGTACATTTTAGTTTTTAAAAGCAGGTTCACATAGTCCATTGCAATCACGAGTAAATTTATATATATTATATATGTATGTTTAAAAATGTATACACATTATAATGCTAGAACTAAAATCCCTGCCCTTCATTACTGTACATAAAACTCCTTAAAATAAAAATACTTGCTTTAGCTTTTTTTTTTCTCTTCAGTTAATCACCTAAGGAAGTTTTTTTTTTTAAAGAGGAAAAAATTAGTTGATTAGTAACCCTCCAAAGCTAAAGGTTTTTGCAAAGTGACAAAAAGATTGTAATGCAGACACGAGGAGTAAGTTTTGAGAACTTACTTTGGTGCTACCTGAAGTTACTAGAGAAACAAAGCTGCCTTTGGGCACCTCAAACTAGTCAGACCTGCTGTAGCAGTTGCAGAGCTGGCTGCTGCCACTGTCCCGGCCCCCTCCCGCAGCCCCCACCCCCACGCATCCCCACAGCTCAGTCCATTCCCCACCCTGCAGGCCAGGCACATTCTCCCTTCAGTGTGCCCTCCCTGTTGGGGAGGGGGCAGCTCTGGCCAGACAGCATGTAAGTGGAAGAGGAGGCCAGACAAGACTCCATTTGGATCCAAACACTGCAATGAGGGCAGACTAGGTGATTCTGGGTTTCAACAAGGGATCAATCAAATCGTGGTGCTTGCTTCAGTGAATGCTGGTATTTCCAATTAAGAGCTGGTGAGGGACAGAAGATCCTGAGGTCAGAGAAGAGCTTCCAGCTTTAGGATGGCTCCGATCACAAAGAGAGCCAAATTTCCAAAACAGAATTTGAATTGTCTGCATGTGGTGGTTTGTTAAAATTATAGGCACATATCTGTTATGTCTTTTTAGGAATCGTATTATTAAAAAATATTTTGCTGTTTTTACTTTGAAATTTTCATTGATATGGATTTCAAAGAAAATTTTTAGACAGCCAACCATGTTTGTGTTTGTCTCATGATCTTCGAAGAAAAAAAACAAAGCATCTATTTATTTACTACCCAGAATAGGAATGTCGTCTTACTGGGCTGACATATGCCATTCACAGATTCATACAAAGAATGAACTGCCACACGGCGCTAATAGAGAAAGACACAGCTCCACACAATGAGTGACGGGCGCTCCAGGGGACAGTTCTGCTCCTAAGGGCTTCCCAGCATCTGCACACAGGGCTGAAGTTTGTCTTTAATACCAACTGCACTGGCCATTTAGGACAATAATTTGTTTTAAAAGAAATGCCAAATTTGGTTAGTTGTTTCCTTCAAAAATATTAAAAGCAAAATATCCACACACTTCATTTCTTAAACAAGAGTCATAATCTGTAGGCTATCAATTATTAAGTTAATAATTATTAATGGTAGGGTGAAAAATACATGTTTTGTGCATGTGAAGTAAGCCATGGCTTCTTCATATTTTCATATTGTGCTAGTCAGAATTATTTATGGGAGACCCCTGAGTTATTACTCTTTCTGTGAAGCTATTTTCATTTAAACTGCAGCTTACCCTCTGGTGCCTTTAGCATACAACTGATCTTTGGACTCAGTAATCAGAGTCAGTCTCTCTCCCCCTCTCCCTTCTCTCTTTAACCAAGAAACTGCTGCTGCCACACCAACCTCCTAGACAATACGCCAGGACAGTAAATATGAGAGATCTCCACCCACAGATTTTAAATATGCTACAAGCAAATTAAAGTTCATGCTCCTAAATAACACATTTATTTTTATCTATATAATACTGACAAACTGGTCCTAATTCAACTGATACGAATGAAATGTAAAATAAAGTCCCTACTTCTACCAGTGCTCTATAAGAAACCTGTAAAATTTTCTGGAGGTTTTATTTTTCTTGGTTATTAAAGTGTAACATATTTTAGCTGGTTTTACACTTGTAGTAAACTGGCCCCTCCCCCACACCAACAAGGAGGGCACACTGCAGGGGGAACGTGCCTGGCCTGCAGGGTGGGGAGTGGACTGAGCTGTGGGGATGGGTGGGGGTGGGGGCGGAGGGAGTGGGCCCAGCACGGGCAGTAGTATGACTTTTACTCTGCCATTGAAGCTCTGTTTAAAATAGTGGCTGCCATGAACATCGGGCACCCCATAAAGTTGAGTGAATCTTAAAATATCAAGGTATATGCTGTTTTACTGTGCCCATTATTAATAATGATTTACTATGTTGCAAGTGAATAAAATCTGCACGTCAATTCTTCAATTAAAGTTTTTTAAAACTTTAATTGGGAACAATTCAGCAAATAACGTAAAGATTTTCTAAATCTGAGTTAATATCCTTCTCTTAGTTCTTTAATGGCAATGAGCAAGCCTGAGCAGCTGTTACCTAAGAGGCTGTGACACGAAGCTGACAATAAAACTGTTCCCCAGGACACCTCCCGCCGTTCATTTGGTTGGCATTATAAAAAGTGAGTCTTCTCCTCTACCTGTCGAAATTTAGTAAAGAACAGAGCAGGTGTTTTGTTTTTGTTTTTCAAGCTATCAACTCCTTTTCATGTAATTTCTTACCTGAGAGCAACATGGTTATGCATACTTTTAATTAGGGAGGAAAGGAAAAGAACAGAAACTATTTTAAAAGGCTCCAACTTAATAAACAACACGAATAATTTTACATTAACAAATAACACCCCTAAGTTAAGGAAGCCAAAGGAAAACGAGACGTTTGTCTTTATGGACATTTTTTAAAATGAACTACTTGTTAAAATGAACAGGAAAGCCTGGATCCGTGGACCAGCTATTCTTGCTCCTGCCCGAAGTTGGGGGTTGAGGATGGGTATTTTCACGCCCCAGCACACCCAAATCAGAATAGACTGCTATAAAAGGGGGAGGACCCGGCTGCTCGGGTGAGAGGAGGCGGCCCCCAGGAGCCGGACAGCTGAGCCTCTCAGGTGCACCGCCCCGCGGGGCTGCACAGGGGCCAGACGCCCACCTCGCTCGGTCCAGGACTATTTCCTCATTACAGTAAGCACTTGGTGCACTTGGGGCCTCAGAAATCCTACTGGCGACTCCAGCTCCTAGGCTCTTCATACACGTTATGAATAATTCTTAACGTGCATTGGGAAATCAAAAAGCGTTTCTCACAAGTAAAACTTGAAAACATGTATTCTTCTCCCTGAAGGCCGACTGGGGCTGCCCAGTTCGATTAAAATAAATACTACTCTCGTCCGAGGCTGATGTCTCGCCCTGCTGACTGCTCTTTTCTCCATTCCGTGCCTGTAAAAACTTTCTCCCTCCTGAAACTATTCAACTTGCAAGCAGAAAGTTACTGTAAGGCAAACTGCGTCTGATATTTCTGAGGAATTTTAAGGTCAACCCTCACCTCAATCTTCTGCTAAAGGTAAGCTAATTTACAGCCAAAGGAAAAAGAACAATTCAGGATTTTCTCTTGAAGCAGTGTCCCTGGGCCGGCTCCCCGAGTCCTGGTGGTACAAAGTCTATGCCTCGGGACAGCTGGCTCCCCTCAACTCCCTCCCTCTCCGTCATAGGCGGTTACCACGAAGATGACTTGTAGATTTCTAATTTAAAAACCAAACACACGCTAAGTGAGATACACATTCAGACCCGAAATCAATTCAGTTTGACACGGACAAAAGAGGGTGCAGAGGGATGTTTTAACATAAAAATACCGGGAAACTCACAAAAACACAGTAAAGCAAGTTGGATGCAAACCCGGCCACGAAACTTCTAAGTGAAGCAGCCTCCGCGCCAGCTATGTGAGCCTTAAAAAAAGTCTCGCACGTACACAACACAACCGCCCCAGCACGCACACACCCCAGCGGCGAGGCCGGACCCCGGCTGCCGCTCCCACCTGCCCCGGGCTCCGGCTCCGGCTCCGGCCCGGCCGGCCCGCGGCGCTATCCCATCCAAGGAGCCCGGCGCCCAGGACTCACCACATGCAGCTCCACCTGGGAACTAGCGCATCAGGAGGGGTTTCCGCCCTCTCCCCGAGCTACGCCCGCTCCATGCGGGGCGCCCCGCCGCCGGGGCCCGAGGTGCCGGGGATGGCTAGGGCGGCAAGAGCGACCTAAGCCTCCGGCGTCCTCTGCCTGCGCGCCCGGGGCATTCTACAATGGAGGCGGCGGGGCGGCGGGAGGAAGCGGGAGGCGGGCGGAGGACGCCCGGCAGAGGAGCGCAGCCCGTGCTCCAGCGCTCGCCGAGCCGGAGTGACGTGCGGCCGGCCAGCCTCCGCCGGCGCCGGCCCGGCCCGCGCCCCGCCCCGCCCGCCCCGCCCGCCCCGCCCCGCGCGCCCCGCCCGCCCGCGTCCGGGAGGCGGCGAGCCGGCCGCGGAGCCCGAGGAGCAGGAGGGGCCGGGAACCCGGGGAGCCCGGCCGCAGTGCCGCCCCCGCGCGCGCCCTCCGGGCTCTCCGGGGAGGGTCGGGAGGCGCGGAGGGAGGGAGCGCTGCGGCCGGAGGGCCACGCTCCCACCCCGGAAAACAGGCAAACGACGGAGTGGCTGGTGACAAAGGCGGCGGCGAGTGCAGCGCGCGCACAGCCGGCGGAGTCGAGCGACCGCAAATATGACAAACATCTGAGCTATTCGGCAACTTGGGGCCGGTCAGCCAGGCGGGCAGGGTCCCTGCGGGGCACCAGGGGCAAAGATCTGCCCCGAGTCTCTGCGCCCACTCGCCGCCCCCAGCTCGGGAGGTGGAGTGCCCCGCAGAGCCGTCCGAGTGGCTGAACAGGGCTCCAGCTGGAGCAGGGGACAGAAAACGCTCTTTGCGCACCATTGCCTCATCCCGACACCCGAAATGGGTCACCAAGCCCGCAGCACTTTGTGAGCCGTGCAGAACCGAGCTGCACCGTTCAGGGCAGCTGGGCCGCAACGAAGCCACAGTTGGAGACGCCGCCGATGGGCCAGGGCGCCTTCCTCTGCTAGAGCTTCTTCTTCGTTGATGGCCTTTACCCTCTGCTTTAGAAAATTGTGCTTTGAACTACTCACATTTAGCAGGGACATTTACACAGTCCACTACTAGTTTGAAGGCGACGTGAGTATCACTAAATGATGTGAATTTCATAGCTACTAGTAAGAGGCCAGAGAGACAGCTCAACTAAAAAATTAATGGTTTTAAAAATTAGGCGCACATTCAGTGTAAAGATGTTACTAAAATAATTCAAGCACTTTAATATTTTGGCTGCCATTCCAATCTGTATCTTCTGAGATCACTTTGCCATTTAATGATCCACTACGCTCATTGACTATAAGGATAATAAAGCTTTAAGACCTAACATAAAGTGATTAAACATCGTTAACATCAAGACAAATTTGGATCCATTCATACTGTCCTGTAATAACTTATCAAATTGATTATTATATCAAAATTAGACTTGGTAGAGGAGACAGTGTCCAGTTTCATCTGTAGGGAACAAAAAAAGATACTGGATGCTTAGTATAATCAATCATGTTGAGATGTTTCATTAAGTATAACCAATGTCAAAAAGCTAATTATTGGTGGGTATCTTTGGAAAGTTTCACTATACAATAATATCGTTCAAAATTAGGTTTCACAGAAGCAGTGCTCAAGGCCCTCTGTAGGTGTTGCTCTGTTTGTGCCTGGGTGGCACAACATTCAAACATTTGCCAGGGAGCCAAGATACTTTTCATTTCCAGAGTTCTGCATTTTACAGACAACACTACTAACAGTTTCCTAACCACCCAATCACTTATACTTTCAGTGCTCACTTGAAGGAAAAGCCATTGAAATAGAAGCTGCAATCTCTTCCTGTGATATCTTTGTAGGAGGCCAGAGGCATAAACTCTGTAGAATTCAAAATAAATGTAACTGTTATTCATGAATTGAAGTTAGCACAAAGTTAAACTTGCAGAATTCTTGTACGCTCAGGTATTTTACAGAAAATGTACAAAAGATAAAACTAAGTAGAATCAAAACAATAATTTTGTGTCTTCGGAGTGGACACACACGTCACTAAAGCCCATATGCTATGTGTACTCCATAAAGGTTTGAGTTCTTAGGAAAGCAACTTGGGGTTGCTTTTTACCCCTTTAACTTGTGAAGGTTGTAATATCTTATCAATGCACATATTAAACACAACTCCTACTTCCTCACTCTTAGAATCTGGCATCTCCAACCAAATAGTCAGAGCGTGAAGTGGCAGCTTCAACAGCTGCCAGTGTGGTCTAGTAACAGGTGGTTAACCCTCTCCCTTCCTCCTCCCAGAGGCACACTCATGCACAGGCTGCCGATCCCCAGGGCCCACGGCATTCAAGTCTGTGAGGATAAAGAAGAGCCCTCTTTGCACTTTCGAAGCATGCAGTGGCATGACTTTTCTTAGCAAATGAACAGTAAATGCTTAGTGAACATGCAAATTTGGTTTTTATTCTTTGGGGGCATTTAAAAGCCCATTTAAAATAATCCCACTCAAGGGCTTTATCCAGAATTTAGAGCTTCTCTCTCTCAATTTCACATAACTTTAGAGCAGTTATAAGAAATTAGGCCAGTAATCCACATTTAACGATCAGGAACATATCTGTTTAGGGAAAAAAAAAAAAACCACTCAAAAACCGAACACTCCTTTTATAAGCATTGATCTATGAGAGTAAAATTTTTAAATGTTGATGAGCTTAATTTCAGAAAAGCTCTTCTCAGTATCATTCTGTAGTTCTGGGTACCAGTTCACACTCCAGTGCTTCTCCTGTGAAAGTTTCTGTGTCTCTGTATGCTGCAGACCAGCACACTACTACAGTAACTGCACTGAAGGCTACTTTTAATACTTCATTAGCAGACACCCAAAACACCAGGAGACATGGAAGATATACACAGAAGAAACAAAGCGACTGATAGGCAGCAGTGGTAGGCCAGCACTCTGATCTCCTTGCCTCGGTCCCAGCCTGGGAAACAAAGACTTTACAATAGGTTTCAAACTTTAAGGTGTTTTTTTAAAATTTTTATTATATTTTATATTTTAAGAGCCACCTGAAAAAGTACTAATAATAATGATCATCCATCTCTGTACCTTATAAATGCTAATCTTGGTTTATGGCAAAAGGAATGAATGTTTCAGTTATTAAACAAATTGGATAGAACTTGCTGGGATAAGGTCTTTTCATGAAAAACAGAGATCCAAATGGCAGATTTCCCATTCACTGAGAACTTAAAAGTTGAATAAATGTTCAAAATAAAATTCTAGAAGTTATATCAACCAAATGTCAAGGAATTGATATAACACAATTTGGAAAGCTACTAAGATAGCACAGATAGGTTCAATACTCAGAGATGTAAAACTTCATTGTTCCAAAGGTGTAAATCAGTACTTCTTCTACAAACTTGTCTTCCTCTTGCTCTTGTTAGGCTTTTCCTCCAGTCCTCTTTAAAGGTGAATTCCACACCTAGGGAAGGATCACCATCCTGGTGTACAGACCACCGTTACGTTTCAAGGGAGTTTAAAATTTCTGTTAGACTGCCTCTTTTTTTTTTTTTTCCCTGCAGTCCTGGGGATCGAACTCAGTACTTTGCACTTGCAAGGCGAGCACAGTTCCACTGAGCTAATCCCCAGCCCTAAACCTTCTGTTAGAGATATATAATTTTTTCTTTAAAAATTGGCTATATTTAAATCTTAACTTGAAATAAAATCTCAGTAATAGTTCAAGAAAATGCTTTTAAAACTTTGATTTTCTATCTTGTATGTGTGGGGGCTACTGGGTACTGACAAGGGCCTTCACTCTCAGCTACATCCTCAGGCCTTCCACCTCTTCTTGAGACAGGGTTTGCTAAATTGCCTAGGCTGTACCTCAACTTGAGATTCTCCTGCCTCAGCCTCCAAAAATGCTGGAACTACAGACATATGCTACCACACCCAGCTTTCTTTTTTTCCTAGCCCTTTTTTTTTTTTTTCTTTGAGACAGGGTTTTGCTTTGTAGTTCAGGCTGGCCCTGAACTCACTATATGGCCCAGGCTGGCCTCAAATTTACAGGAATCCTCCTGCCTCTGCCTCCTGAGTGCTGGGATTACAGGCATGAGCCACCATGCCCAGCATTGTGATGTGTGGTACTGATTGCTGGGATTACAGGTATGACCATGCCTAGGATTATGGTATATGGTATCAGGGAATCGAACTCAGGACCTTGCACTTGCAAGGCAGATGCTGGAACCACCAAGCTAAATCCCTGGCCCTTTTCCTAGAGTTTTTGATGAGGTTTTTCTAATCATTACTAGAGAAGACGACTTCTGGTGGACCATAGCCCTTTCCTATTCCACTTTAAACTATTTTTAATTTAAAAAAAAAAAAACTTGTGAGGTCTACTTACATGCAAAAATCTCTTGGTGACTTTGATAACTCCAGTGTTCCAGATTGGAACATTCCAGATTCTTGCCAGATGCTGCTCAACTAAGATTTAGGACTACTGCCTAAAGCACCTTCCCTGGTCCCCAGGTCCTGACACAGCACTACCTACTAGTCTCCTCCTCTTGGTTCTGTATTCCAGAGTTCCTGAAGGTTTCCTACTTTCCTCAAGATACTCTGCATGAAAGTTCCAATGAATGTTAGAATGGCGCAGCCTCCAGACCTTCTGTGTCTCTGGGACCAGCTTGGTGAGCTGAAGAGTCCTGGACTAGGACTGCGAAGATCTTATACAAATCAGTTACTGAACTATGACTTTTAGTTATGACTTTTTGGTTTCTTGATCTATTATTCACAGATCTGCATCCATACTGGGGCTGAGTCAAGCACTTTTGGGTCTAGCTCCTCACCCACACCCTGCAAGGGGGTGAACCCCACCTCGGCACCACTGAGGCTGCTTCTGCCCAGGCAAAAGGAGGAGCTTGGACTCCTTTCATGGGAACTAGGAGCCTCTGAAAAGGTGACTGTACTGACTACCCCCATGGAGGAGTTTTATGACTCAAAGGAGGTAAAATGCTTTGCAACCTGATCAGTGTGGAAGAACTATAAAATCACATTCATACACACATATAAAAATGAAAGGGGCAGAAATAAAAATAATTTTCTCTTCAACAGGATATGTTCTTTGATGCTTTTCTCATGTCCAGAAGATGGATTCAAGGTGTCCTATCCATATTCTCCTGGATTTATTACCCATTATGCTTCAAGCCATTAGCTGTAGCATCTGGAATGTCACCCTTCCCTGAACGTGGGTAGCAGCAGGCCAACTGCCCAGGCCTTCCACGTGAGTCTTCTCCTTTGCTCTCCCAGCACTGTCCCTCTGCCATGAGCAGAGCATGCACCAATGGCTCACCAAGGTGCAGAGCCCTGAGAAGGGCTGGCACCGGAACTCTTCACCTTCTCAAGCCAACCCTCAGGGGCATGGAAGGTCGGGGGCTGCACAGTCTAATGCTCCCCGGACTCTGCTGTGGAAGTAGTGAGTGCTGAGTGTCTTGAGAAGAGCGCCGAGAGTTGAGGAGAGCACAGACCCCCTCAGCAGGACTTGGTTTACAGTCAGACACGGAGCTGCGTGCGGACACACTGCTTAGCTCCTTCCCCACACCAAGGTCATGGGTTAACACAATAATTCTATTTCTCACCAGAAACTCCAACTCGGCCTGGCCTTGCCCTTGTTTTAACCGACAAAATTAACAACCTACAACCACAATGTAAAAGAAATAAACCTCTTATTCTTTATAAATTTCCAATCTGATTCATAGAACTGAAGCTCTTGTTTGTGACTCTTATCTCCACTCTCCGGAACAGTGCCTGGCACAACCCACAGGCAGTAAGTGTTCACTCAGTAAAGTGTCGGGATGAATGAATGAGAAATTAAGGAAAGCTGATGAGCCTACGTCAACTTCATGAACTCAAGTAGCTCACGTTTCTGGCTAAAATTTTCCTTTAACTACCTTTTCTGTAAGGTATGTGCACGTGTGTGCGTGCACGCACGCATGCAGGCGTACATGTAAATATGCACATAGAAGCAGCATTTTGGAACTTTCATAATTAGAGGGAGCACTGTAAGTAAGGTAATATTATAATTATAACTGTTTTTTCTAAAATACGCCACTTGAGTTTAATACTGTGGAAAGGACTAATGTACATTCACAATGTATGCACTGTTAAAAACTAACTTAGGGGGCTGGAGATTTAGCTCAGTGGTTCCAGCGCCTAGCAAGCTCAAGGGCCCTGGTTCAGTCCCCCATAACTACATACAACAATACCCGTCATCGCAGTTACTCACGCCCACCAGCAATTAGTACCATATACTACAAATGCTGGGTTTGGTGGCTCAAGTGTATAATCCCAGCACTCTGGAGGCAGAGACAAGAAGATTACTGAGTTCAAAGCTTACCTGGGCTACATAGTGAGATCTGGGCCAACCTGAACTACAAAGCAAGACCCTGTCTCAAAAAGAAGAAAAAAAAAAAATTGGGGGCTGAGGGCATAGCTCAGTGGCAGAGTGCTTACCTAGCATGCATGAGCCCCAGAGTTCAATCCTCAGAAGCACACACAGTCTCATCTACACAGTCTCACTATTTGTGGAACAACTTTTAACTACACATCAAATTCTTCCACAATTCTGCCATTCTGTTCTTCTTTAGGAAGATTTTTCTCTTCCTATGACTCTGTAACTCTTTGAAACATGACATTTGATATTTATGGGTAAAAATAAGTTAGGTAGTGGCTGAAGAAAAGCAAAATACAAGGCTAGGTCATTAACTTTGAGACTAAACAAAAAAGATTTGATTACTCCAATTTTCAAGTGACTGCCTGAATGGCGCTTATTATTGTTTCCTGCATACCCCCTCTTGGTCATGGAATATGAAAACACCCATGATACAACGTTATAAATATTATCAGCCAGTATTAATTTGAGGAAAACTTGGCTAAATGGTGATAGGAAAAGCATTTTTTTTTTAAAAAAGTATTACTCTGAAGTATTTTCTAACTATTATCTAATTACTCTTGATGTCTCAAAAGCAAGCAAGATTGGCTAGACTAAATTCTATTTTCCACCATACATTTCTCATTAGGCATTGTAGTAACTACCTAGGAGCATGTATGTTTAAATCATCTATTATAAAGAAGAACTTTTAGAGAAGCATGATGATTTTTTTTTTTTTTTTTTTTGCTTTTTGAGACAGGGTCTCGCTTTGTAGTTCAGGCTGGCCCTGAGCTCACTATGGTGCCCAGGCAAGCTGCCGCGAACTCCGCAATCCTCCTGTCTCTGCCTCCCGAGTGCTGGGATGACAGGCGTGAGCCACCACGTCCGGCATTGTGGTATGCGGTGTTGATTGTTGGTGGGCGTG